>DWGR01001654.1:0-15468 GCA_018247715.1 Heliconius burneyi | reverse complement strand
TTTATTGACATGTTATGTAGTTTTCGTTGCCGTAGAGGCTGTTATGGCACAGAGGCACAAGGGTGTGATTGTAACGCGACGGTTGTGGGTTCGATCCCCAATCGAGAAAGTGAAATATTTATTTACGTTTATATTTCCATTTCTTCGCTCTGAGACCCAGGCAAAGCTCGGCGTTAAGTTCTACCACTCAACACGCAATGCCTCCAGAATTTCATTGGCAGAAAGTGGAGAACGGAGTTGTGTGCGGGATACAGCGTGAAGCTGATTTAATTTTTAATATAATTTTTGTGTAGTTATATTATGATGCCTTACTTATGATACGGTGTTTACTGGGTTAATCTCACTCGAGGATAAAAATCCATTATCTCTCTATTTCACGACAAAGCGCGGCGTTAAGTCGTGTCACCATTTAACTCACAATTCATTATAAGACATTAAAATACAAAATGTACCTGAGTGAACGAATGTAACTGAAAAAAAATAAGTACCATCGCTTATGATTGAAATATGTTACATCAGGATTATATCCTTAATCGAAAGCTCGAGGTCCATTATACGGTAGAACGGCGCCATATAGATATTAAATAATGGTAACCACCCATTTTGTCGTTACATTCAGAAGTGGCTAATAGCCCAAAGATCCCAGAGCCGCCAGGCCTACGTCATTTTAGCAAAGCTAAAATTTTGTGGACTATTAGTGTAATATGTAGTTAAGACAGTATGCCTATTCATTAAATTGAAAGTGGGGCCCTTTCAGAGGTAGCGCCAAATAATCATATATCTCTGTCTGGAAAGACGATTGAGCAATTGGATTGGTCTGGGGGCTTATGAGGGGTCTTGAAATAGTCCGTAAATAATATATTTAAATTTAAATATTTAAATTTAAATGCTTAATAGTTTAATGTCATTGGCCCTAATTTTAAACAGTCTTTAGGATGTCTTGCAGTAAAGGCCGACTTAATGGGTCTGGTAATATTAAATATATATAACATTATTCTTAAAAACATATTTAAAAACGAGCGTTTCTACTTTAACGTAACTGGATAAGTACCTTAAGTTGGCACCATCTCTGAAAGGTCCCCACTTTGAAGTTAGAGAGTATGCATACAGTCTTAACTAAAAGTTTGTCTATTAATGCAAAAAAATCATCTTTGATAAAATGGCGTAGGTCCTGGGGTCCTAAGATCTCAGTTTATAACCTATATTCCTGTCAGTCATAGAAACACTGTAAGCCATCAGTTCTTTTACTGTTAATACTTGCTCAATATTTTCCTGTTTTAGTTACTTATAATAAATATGACCTTGTGCGTTTGCTTTGAAAAAGCTTTTTAGTGGTAAAAGAGTTTTAAAGGCCGGCAACGCACCTGTAGCTCCTCTGGGGTTGCACGGGGTCGTGGGCGGCGGTGATCACTTACCATCAGGTGACCCGAACGCGCGTTTGCCTTGTCCTTATACCATAAAAAAAAAATAGAGATAAAGCTGAAAGGCGAAACTACGAGTGGGCCCCTAGTCTATCCTTATAAATCAAATTGAAATGTCTGTCTGTGATTTCAACTAACCGTGTTTTTTCAAGGCCGTCTTGCCTCATAAGGGTGTCACTATAACCCGATGGTTGTGGGTTCGAGCCCCACTCGAGGAAGTGAAATATTTATTTACATTTATACTTCGCTCTAGTGTCGAAGCAAAGCGCGGCGTTGGGTTCTGCCACTCGACACGCAATGCCTCCAGAATTCGGTAAAAAGTGGGGAACGGAGTGTTTTAACACTAGGTTCCCTTCGCCTAGGTACTGTGTGCGGGATACAGCTGGAAGCTGTGTATTTTTCAGGTGTACGTAGTTATTTATACACATATTTAAATAATTTAAAAAATATCATCAGTCTTTCTGTTTGTGCGGCCTAATTTCCGGAGTTTTTTTTATTTATATAATAAAGAAGGCAAAGTTATTTTATGCAAAATATATTTCTATAAAGTACATAGATCTTCTTATAAAAATATATATCTTCTGACTCAGCTAATTATAGCAACTTAGAAATAAAAAAACTACAATAAAAAAGAGAAAACCAAAACGATTTAACACGAACTCGTCAATATGGCACGCAATAATAAAATTATGAATTCCACACAGTTATTGCTTTTCGATGAACCTGTATGGAATTCTAATTATTTACTAAATTCTGGTAATCGTTGAGCGTGGCAGTGTCTGAATGTGGTTGCGATAGCTATGGGCTCGATACCCAGCCAGATGAAAGATTTTTTTTTATGGAAAAAGGGCAAGGCAAACGAGCGTTCGGGTCACCTGATGGTAAGTGATCACCGCCGCCCACGACCCCGTGCTACACCAGAGGAGCTACATGTGTGTTGCCGGCTTGTAGCTCCTCTGGTGTTGCACGGGGTTAAATTATATGAAACGAAATGTCTTAACACTAGATTTCCTTTTGTTACCCTGCTATGGGACAATGTTCATTTTATTAATCTCGTCTTTGAGTATAATCCGTACTCGAATGATGAGATCAATAAAAAATATAATAATCCTACAATTGATCTCCCTTCTACATCTACAAAATAGTACAGACACCGATTTAGCACACGTTTCTCATAACTGTCCATATAAGAGTGTCGTTTTGGAGACAGAAAAGGCACTTTTTAGCAGAAGTTATTGCAGGTCGCTTTTAAACAGTTCAAGCGGATTGATTTATAATATGTTTTGAGATTTTTTTCTTAAAATACATGTACCATTTCTTCATTACACATTTTCAAAGTTCATTGGTTTTTCAGTTCCCGTGGCCAAGAAGATTCGAGTGTTCATGTGCAAGTTGTGGGTGACATCGTGTACCTTTGCTCGACCTTTGTGTACCTAGTAAAGTATTTCTATTACTAAGCTATTTCCAAAATTTTTCATGAATGTTAGAGATTCTGAAGAAAAATAATTTGAGAGAAAGAATTGGCAGCAGCAATATCCAGAATCTTTTTAAAATATATTTATGAGTCGAAAATTATTCAAATATACAGTATATTAATATTTCAAATCTACATTTAAAAATATACTTTCATATATTTTATAACACTTTCATACATTTTCACGGTAAAATTTTATGATTTTTAATATGTGAAGCGAACACGTCGTTCTCAAATTATTGTTATTCATAAACTTAAAGCTAAAGCCATCGATGCGTACTGCGTTAAGAACGAACATGAGAGAGCAACAAGAAAGTTAATAATAAGAATAGATGTTTTGAAAAAAAAATTACAACAGTTTATTTTTTTTAATATTTTTTATTATTTCCATATAGTGCGGGATAGGTGGTGCATACTGTTTAGCTGAATGTGAATGTGACATTTCAATTCATATATTTTATCAAACAATATCTGTAAACAATTGACAACTGTACAACAGCTGTATGCAAGTTGTGAAACGAAGTAAATATCATAATTATATTTCTATTCATTGTGAAAAATACCTGAAAAATAAATAAACTCGTAGTTTTAAGCTTAAGTAAAAACCTGAAAAATGGGATAATTTATAATCAAGTTTATATACAATTTTTACTACATGCAAAAATATACCTACTATATCTTTGGATGGAAAACAAATATTCCATATAAATTAGTTGACATGTTTCAAAACACACATATTTTATTTACATATCGGATGGATATCGATGTCCATAAATCAAATGGTATAAATCAGGAGTATCATGAAAGTATTCAATTAAAACGACCCTTCATTTTGCTTATTCATTAGATATTAAGCCACCACCACCGTCACCAGCTTAGGCTCGGATACCATACTGTTAAAAATCTATGAAAATAAAAATACTGTGAAACGTGGTCGCTCGTGATTGAAAATATGTATCTACATAAAAGTATTTATATGTAACCGACCTTTTACACATTACGTGACATGCTTTCATGTGTATTTTTACATTAAAATTGAATAATTTGAATAATTAAACGAATTCTGAACGCATTCTATTTAATATGCAATGCCTTGATTCCGTGATCATCTCAACCTACCTGCATATAACAAATGTATGTTTATATAAAGAGGGATGTTGAATTCAAAAATATTGTATAAGTGTAGTATAAATTGAGATTTTCTTGTAGATTATTATGTATTTACTTATTTGTTCTAATACATATTTCAATAATCATTAAAGGAATATTCAATTTTCAATCCAATGAGGTCATTGGATGATGTCAAGCGCAAACAATCTGGGAAAAGAAATAATAAGAAACAATACAAGAACGTAGACACTACTCTAAAAACATGTCAGAATTATTAAAACTTTACTATACTCGTACATACCAAAGTTTCAATACTCATTCACATCAATGACTACTCTTTTGATGCTGCTCCAGTACAAATTTTAAGTTACTGCACTTAGCGACGAACTTAAACCCGCTATCGACGTTTGACTTTTACAGAGTCGAATAACTTAAATTGTGTTGAAAGTTTAGTGAAATTCAAAAAAAATCTTTTTTTATACTCGTACCTTAGAGTTTGGCTTAAAATTTAAAAGATAGTAAAAGTAAAAATATATATTCGCTTATATTTATATTCACATAAAACCTATTTTGTATAAAAAATATATTGTAAAAAATATCAAACAATTTAAAAATTTTGTTCTTATAATATAGAATATTGAGTTATTTCTGCTATCCATGAACAGTAACAAAAGTAGTGTTTCAACATCCCTGGTGGGGATCGAACCCACGACCTTTGGATTAGAAGTCCAACGCGCTATCCTCTGCGCCACAGGGACGATGATCATAAAGTGGAATTAGAATGTCTCATGGCACTCATTAAAATAATATGCTAGTGACCTATGACTTAAAAAATGAGTATTATTATCTACAACTACAGTGAAAAGTTTATAAACTCTTTGTTTTGAATTCGATTACATAACATAAGTATAATATCAATAGTTTTTGTACAGACAACGGTCAGTCAAATTTTTATATATATGTATACCTATAAATACACCAAAAAAATTTAGATAGTTCGAATAATATTTTCGTTTAAATAAAACTACAAATCGACACTAGAGCGAAGAAATTAAAATATTAAATATATATTTGAATTTCCGACAATCCGTCTTGAGTAGTGTGGAACGAAACACCGCGTTTTGCCCTTTGAGAAAGAAAATAAAAAAAAAACCACCAAGTGTTTTGAGTTCAAAATATAGCGTTTAAAATAAACATAAGATTTATAAATAAGGAAAGTCGTTAAAAATATTCATCTGACGTACGAATTTGTGCGTTCTGTAAGCGTCTTTATTTAAAAAGGTGACCTTTTTTCTATAAATATTATGATTTCTTTCGATGAGCCTTGGTACATTAACGTGATACAATATTTTAGCTTCACGCTGTATCCCGCATCCACTTTCATTGCATTACGTGTTGAGTGACAGAATTCAACGCTCGTCTTGGCACCATAGTTAAGAAAAAGAAAATATTAAAAAATATTAATTTATTCATTCCCCCGAGTGGGAATCGAACCCTAAACAATCATACGATTGCGCTTTTGTCACGGCGGCCTCGAAAAGTCGTTTCTGTACACTGAAAATATTAAAAAAAAAATAACCAAGGCTAACTAACAGAATCCAGCATTCCAGCATTTTTGAATTTTTTGTCTGTTTGTTTGTTTATGTGAATAGGTATCATGTACACAACAAATTTAAGTAACTTTTAAACAAAAACATTGTAAATAACTCAAAGTAGGTTTTAGTATTTATTTCATTGTAATCGCTTCACTCTATCAAAAAATATAAGTATTTAAAGTTTTCAAGAAGTTTATATTTGAGAAAGAATGATTATTAGGCTGTAAGAAGTTTGCCGGGTCAGCGTGTAATCAATAAATTAAAAAAGAACTACATGTTGTCTGTGATTTCAGAATAAGTGTGTGTTTAAGTGCATATAGTTACTTGCACGATTTTAAAACATATATAGATTACTTTAATAATTTATGGAATCCTTCTTTTTAATTGGATTTAAAATAAATATATAAATTGCTCCTACTACATTTTATGTCCGAATTTTCGTGAGATTGGCATTTACGCAGGATTACCTTTTAATGTGTACGTTTACCGCGCGTGAGTAACTTTCAATTCTATTTAGTTGTATATAAAACCCATAGCGCGTTGAATTTCAGAATAAAATAAAAAGTCATCAAAGTTGCTGGCGGCGAGTTTGAGTCCCGCTATGTCTAAACATTTATATTTTTTCTACAAATATTTTCTTTCCGTGGAAAGTTAAATATATAAAAAGTTCCGTGAAATGTTTTGCGAATATAAATAAAATCACATTCAGAATTAAAATTTTAATGATCAAAACGTTCTTCAATATTTTTTACAAAAATAATACAATTTATTAACGACTAATTTAATCTATTCAGTTCACTTTCAAGCTTTCTCATCAACCACTGCATTTTCGGTTTTCAATACAAAAACATAGAATAAGAAATTCTTAATTGTAAAAGGATGAATCTTGGAAATGAACGAATTGTATATAAAAGGTCTTCAGTGTTAGTATAATATAATACATATTAGTTTGGAAAACATTCGAAGATATGTTTGTAAGCGCACCTTGTACCAATAGGTTTACAATAGTAAAGTCAAAATTATTGTTTTAAGTATAAAATAGTAAGAATCTGCTTCGCACTATATCCCGCACATAGCAGGGTAGGCAGAGGGAACCTAGTGTCAAGATACTCCGTTCCCCCCTTTCTGCCGCTTTCTGGAGGCATTGCGTGTTGAGTGGCAGAAATCAACACCGCGCTTTGCCTCGACACCAGAGCGAAGAAATGGAAATGTAAAGGTAAATTAATATTTCACTTCCTCGAGTGGGGATCGAACCCACAACCGTCGCGTTACAGTCACACCATTGCGTCACGACGGCCTCCAACGGCAAAAAAGTTAAAGGTCTTATATACTTAATATAATTTAATATATCTTGTTACGCTCATAAGCAATGCAAGAGTAATAAAAAACAATACAAAAGCACGCACTATAGATACATAATTTATATATATGTAATGAGTGAATATGAATATCTAAAATAACATTGATGTATTGACTTAGTAATCAATTTCATATATCAAATATATCATTTATTCCTATAAAAAATATTTGAAGGAACAGGAAAATTATCTTTAAAATGCTAAAAAAATAAGTCAATTATAACGAAGGCGCAAAACAAAAGAGTGTCAAAAATCATTTTGTTTCTATCTTTAACATTTATCTGATATACAGTAAGGTTGACATGTTATGGTCGCTCTTAAGTTATTTTTAGATGGCTAGACAGATTTGATATTAGAATTTTTCATCGTTTTGATAATTTTCTGCCCGAGAGAACAAATGCGAAAATTCAGAAAACTTAACTTCACGGCGGCCACGATTCATCAACCTTACTGTATATAGCTTATAAAACCTTATGAAGTAGTGACAATGTAACTAAATTAATCTGAAATAAACGGGAGCAAATACATTAATGAAAATTTTATGGCTTATCATATTACAGGATACCGACTATCCCACATCCAAATAGGGCTTAGGCCCATTGTACATTGACAACTATTTATATATTTACAATATTAATATATATTTATCAGAAAATTATAAAAATATTAAAAAATATATTTTTAAATATTTTATAAAAAAACAATGTAGGTAGGTACATATTTCAAATAAAACTTTTTAACCGTAGTAGTAGTAGTAACGTTATTTTGCAAAAATGTTAATACATTTTGACGCGTGGACATGCCTGTTTATTGTAATGGAGGAACACATGAAAAATGAATATAATGTATAAAAATAATACATCAATAAGCCGATAGGTAGGAGCATAGAAGTAATATGTATTGTTTTTCCCGTCTTCATAATAATAATGGTAATGCCCAATTCAATTTCTGAAGATTTAACGACTAAATTGTATACAATTGAATACAAGTATTACGGTAACTAAATATTCTTTCCGCTACCACGTGGCGCAAGGTCATAAACATGCAACTGTATGTGCCACATATTGTGGGTTCGAGTCCTACTCCATGAAATTAATAATTTAATGTAGAAAGTAGGAACGAAATTGTCTTAATAGGACGGGAGTATCCTAACATTAGGTACCCAAGTTACTTCTGCCTATCCCACTATATGCGGATACAGGTAGAGATAAAAAACTAAATGGAATTCATACAAGAGAATAAAAAAAAATTGATAGACCACCGTGTATCATCGCTGGCTACCCAAACGACATTTACGAATATATAATATCGTTCAGCTGTATGCAATTATTTGCATAGGACTTGTAGATATTGGTATCGAAAGCTATCATAATATGTAAATAACACAAAAATCAAAGAAAACTTGAAAATATATTCACAGAGCTACGAAGATAGTCACTAAAAATAAATATTGGAACGATGTTATAAGAACTCGTTTCGATTGAACATTTTGTTTCTTCAAAACAAATTATTTTAACACGAAGCCCGATTTCATTATAACGTACAAAAACCTCCGATATTTTTTATAGATCTCAATAATGGAAAATTCATGTCGCTTGTAAATTAAAATGTCATAGTATCTAAAAGATTATTTTGAATTTATTTTTATTACTATTTTGAAAGAGTTTTCATATTTTCCGAATGGAGTACAAAACAAATCTGTAAACGTAGCGGTATTTCATTATTTTAAATTTAGTAGGACAAGACAAAGCGGCGTTGAGTTCCGCCACTCATTTGCTAGATAAATAAACTTGCAAAATTTTTAAACAATTTGTCACAAAGACAGGTACATCTTGGCGACATGAAACACGCAACTACTTAACATAACAACAAGAAGAATTGATCTTCAAATGATTGAAATCTCGCGCTCATAGAACTGATATCACCTCAGGAACTTGATTCCGCGCTAAATAAATCAAGAAATATTTGGTCCCCAATGTAATTCCCATCGAAGCCTGAAAATGCTAAAGAGATCAAACGTTCCTCTTCAAACGAAAAGGCAGTAGATAGTAACTAATGCAAAAAATATCGTGGAATTAAGTTAATAAGCCACACAATAAAGCTGCTTAAACGGGCGATCAACAATTAACAGAAAACTCTTAAAGCAAAAATCCTATCGACCCTTTCGACCCCAGGATATTTTTTAACATGATTGCTCAAGAGTTTTCGAGCTCACTATATAGCTAATTTTACCTTATATAATTGATATATAGAAGAGATAAATAGAAAATAGATATAAATATAATTATTTATACAAGGACATATTTTTTAATTTATTAATTAATATTTAACATTTCTTAAATATTGAACTTTAATTTCTTAATATTACAGTGTATTTTTTTATAATTTCGATATATATACAGATAAATTTACGACAGTAAACCATACCAATAACACAAATGATAAACTTTTATAAGCAAAAATTAAGTTATAATTGACATTATCAATAGAATGAAATATTATGAAATATAGTCTTATGTACAATCCACTTTAAATATTGTATATTCGCATAGAACAAAAAATGTCAACACCAATTATGATATATTATTTATACTTTGGTACATACAACAATATATAATTAATCTTAATTACTAAATTAATTAATTAAATTAACCTAGCTATTGAGTCTGTACATCACATCACCTAATACAACTGTACACCTTTACACCTTACGCCCATGAATGTATGCTGAAACAAAAATATTATAAAGTTAAGCCTTCAGTTATTATATATATATATATATATATATATATATATATATATATATATATATATATATATATATATAAAGATTTAAATCTTTATTGATTATAAAAATAATCGTATTAAAACTAATAACATTTTTAAAAATTTTATTAGACTTTATATTTTTTTCTTACAGCTAGACAACGGTGTAATGAAGACTTCTCTATAATTTAAATGTTAACATTATCTGAAAATTAAATATTAATAATATATTTATCTTATATATTACAATTACCCTAATCTTACCTTTAAGACTAGTTACATTTATGAATTTAACATTGCTTAGTAAAACGAGAAAGTTGAAACTTTACGATCTTTAATTAAGACCTGCACATCTGAAGCTAAATTTATTAGCCGCTGAATTTTATTCTTGCTAGTAAACTAGCAGTTACGGAGACTCAATTAATGTATATAGCATCTTGAAGTTTATTCTAATCGTTAAGAGGTTTTTGAATATTATAAGTTGGTACAAAATAGTTACATTGTATGAAAATGAAATGACGCTGTCTCAAGTTTAAAGATTTTTTTTTTTTCAAAAAACAAAAAGAACCAAACAGTTTTCATATAATCTAAATCAAATTAGCTAAACAAAAACATTTTCAAATAATGCAACCAAAATTATTTCATATTATTTACGCTAGATGGACGTAATGTCCATTCATCATATTAACAGTTAATAATATTTCCTGATCGCGCCATGAAGTATGGATGCATCGGCCGTTTCAGAAACTTTCAATTTTCATTTAACTAAAAAGAAAAAGTGCAAAATTTTCCAGTAACTTTTATAATATATAGAATGATTAGGTTGTAAAGAATTACCATATACACGACTTATTGCCAACGCTGTATAGCCAAAAAGCTCAACTGTAATAAAGTTTAATAAGAAACCGTATTTCCCGAACACTAACCTTGCGAATGTAAGTTCCATTTGTTTTAGTGAATAATAAATATGTTTTACTTTTTGGTTTCATGTATTTCTCCTATACGTGTACTATATAGGTGTACATGTACTAGTTCTTTCTTTGTTTTCATTTCTCTATTTTTTTTAGTTCAACTCTAAATCTCCACTCTCTTTATACCCTGTAATGTGCAGGTCATTTCGGGGAAGAGAGAACATAGGAACCTGGTGCTTAGTTTCTACTGAAGCCTGAAGGCATTGTGTTCTATCACGCGGTTGGGCCCAAAAATATAAAAAAATATGAACAATACGGAGAAAAGAGAAAAAATATAAAGGACTTTCTCAAAATGAATAATGAAAATAGGTTTATGTATACAATATTTGGCCCCAATCTCAATCCAATCAATCAAAAATATTATATTAAGTTTAATAATACGTTGAACTATACACAAACACTTTGTTAGGAGTTCTTAAGGGTTTTTCAATAAAGGGGAATAAGTAAACATATTTCATATTTATGCTTAAAGTTTCACACTTATAATGCAAAAGTAATTGAGCTTATATTAATATAGTCTATACTTGGTGCGTACTCGTATTGCTTTTAATACTCAGACGTAAGTACGTGTGAGAACAAAAAAAGTGAATGAAAAATTACTATATATTTTTGTGAGTTTTATCTGTAGTGAAAAATCAACGTAAAGCCAAATACTAAGATCCACAACTGTTTTGCCTCGTCCAACTACGAGTATAGCTAACTAAGCTCAAAGAACCAGATGAAAAGCATACATAAATGAACATGTTTTTTGAGGATTTTCTCTTTCATATTTCTTATATCTCTATTCAATTTCAGTTTCACTTATCCATTACCTCCTTTATGTATCTTTTATATATAAATTTACAGCATGAAATTTCACACACCAGAGGGAACCTGATGTTAACACACTACGCTCCCCATTTTCCACCAAATTCTGGAACAATTGCGTGTTGAGTGTCTAGTCTACACAAGAACGATTCCTCGAGTGGGTATCGAACCCACAACTTGTTGCTACAGTAACACGAATTTAAATATAATCTTAACCTCCTCACCGTCGTAGTAAGTGCGGTGCGGGCACCGCGGGCAGCTAGCAAGCGAACGCGGTCTCTGCGACGGCTGGCTGTCCCGCCACGAGCGCTGCCATCCGACTGCTGCATTTCCTTTTGAGCTTCTGTGCTCCTCGGCACCTGTTGATGCGCAGGCTGGGCGCGTATAGTTTATAGTATAACCTGTGACTTACATTGATTTAATAATATAGATGTGTTATGTTTTCTTGTAAATTTATGTGATTGAATCGTATCTCATTTGATCGAAATGATTACTGTAACCCAAACACGAATAACTATCGAAAAGTATCGTTGTCGATACTTTACAAATTGGTATCGACAACGATTCGAATAATTTTCGATAGTTATTCGTGTTTGGGCTACTGGTTCCAATATTATCAATATGAATATAAAAAAATACATAAATGTTTATATGGTGGTAAAACAATATACGATGCTGGACAACAGAACATAATCGTATATTATGTATTAAAATCGGATAGAAATAGTAAAAAAAAGGTCAGACTATGTAGTAGTCTATATAATTTTGAAAAACCAAACACAAAAGTAGTACTGCCGTAATCATCGTGTACGAACGTTTTTATGCTACTCTACAAATTATAAAAGATTCGCATAAATGTCTTTATATAAAGAAAGAAAATGAAGTAAATAGGTTTTTTATGAAAAAGTTAAATAATTGCTAGCCTTCAAAACATACGAAGATTAATTAGTAAATTGTTACTTCGACTTGTATCGAATTAGAGACAATGATCTTAATTGCTTTATTATATTAAAGACGTAACGGCTGATATTTACAGCCGTATATATATATTACGAATACCTTGGACTGTGAAACGCACAAATCAGTCCATAATTTCTGAGCTAAAAATAGGGAGCTATTTTGGCCATTTAATGAGAAAAGGTGGGGAAAATTTGGAACGCTTAGTCGTTGTTGGGAATACTGAAGGCAAGAGATCACGTGGCCGACCCCCAGCGCGATGTACCGACCACCTAAAGAGCGAGAATCTCCCTCACAATTTCCACGAGGTGGTGAGGTGCGCAATGGATTGCAACAGATGGAAGGAAAGCTTTCATGCTTGTAAGATGACATCCAACCACGATCATCAGTCATGATGGACACGAATTAAGAAAAAGAAAATATATATTTAAACCGTAGTATATATTTAATACCTAATGATGTGGACATAAATGATACGTTTTGCAATTATGCAAAATAGCATAGCTATTTGATAAAAAAAACCATTTTTATACCTATATCTAAAATGTTTGACTATCCAATACAAAATTCTGTTTCTAACGTTAAATTCTAATTACAAGTTTATTGGTCTATTATAGCTGAGACTTTAAGCAATTTTTTCCTACTTCTTCATTCAAAATTTATTTTTTCGTTTTCAATAGGTAAATGAATCGATATGTAAAATATAAGTGTAAGTATATCAAATGTATCACTTTAATAATTACGTTAACGAGTAAAAACCTGATCGGGATCTGCTCCCCGACTGGGATATGCATTCTGGCGGTGACTCTGGCAGCGGTCGCTTCCGGCGGAAGCACGTTTCCCTCCACCGGCAAAGAATGGCTGTCCGGAAGTACGATCTAAATCTAAGAATAACAAAATAACATGTTATAAGGTTTCGATAAACAGCTTCAAGCTTTATCGTACTCATCAGAGTAAGCTGATAAAAGATAATGTCAATACACACCGTTCTCTCTCTGTTTCGTTCAACTTTCCGCCCAATTGCAAAATAAAGTGTGTTGAGTTGTGAAACTTAAAGCTAAATTATTTTCTTAAATGTAAAAAATACTAGTTCTTATAATTAATAACGTTATATAGTAAAAATAGGAATAAAAGTTTATGAAAACTAAAATTTCTATCCAGTTTTTTTTAAGATAACTTTTGCTTAAGCAGCCTCTTTCCTAAGGGACTAAGGCGTATTTTAAAAGATTACTAAGAAATAACATACATACATAATTTTTACATAATAAAACTAACCCATAAATAAAAAAAAAACAATTATTCTGACGTCATGTTTTTTTAATTATTTTCATATTTATTGCAGATTTTAATATTTGAGATTAAATACTTTGAGAGAGATTAAATTAAATTAGCTTCACACTGTATTCCGCAAACAGCAGGGTAGGGATAGGGAACCTAGTGTTAAGACACTCCGTTCCCCAGTATGCCGAATTCTTGAGGCATTGAATGATGGGGCAGAGCTCAACGCCGCGCTTTGCCTCGAAAAAATAATTAATATATAAACGTTAATAAATATTTCACTTCCTCGAGTGAGGATCGAACCCACAACCGTTGCGTTACAGTCACACCATAGTGCCGCTGCGCCACGATGACTTCAAATATCAATTCGAATTCAAACATTTTAACTTAACTTCACGCTTTATTCCTAGCGGGGCGGTCAGAAAGAACGAAGCGCTAAACGCGGTCTCTACACACAAACATTTTAATTCTACAAAATTATTTTTAAAACTTATGGTTTATTAGTTTATTAAAACTTACTTTTGATGAATTATATATGAAAGTCCAAACAAGGCTATTACCTTGTTCTTTGCTTACTATTTGTTTCTCCATGAATTGAAATTGAGTTATATTTTGTAAATTAAGTAATATTTTGTTTTTTTTTATAAAACAAAATATTACTCAGAAATCACGTAAATGGTTCGACCGAAAGTGACAAAGCTTACAAGTAGCTTAGCAATTAGAAATAACCTTTTTACGCCCACATTACTTACAAGGGTACGAGGGACCAGACATAAATACTTACAAATAGTACCGTATAAATGGAAGTACAGTTAAGAACATTTTTGATTGCTTTTTATTCATTACAGACTATCATTTATTTTGATATAATTTCTTTAAGCACTGCACTACAAGCGCTGCATTGTGTTCTACCACTCAATACGTAATGCCCCCAGAATTCAATGAAAAATGGGGAAAAAGAATTTTCTTTGTATGGCAACGAAGTGTCTAAACACTAAGTTCCCAGGTTCCCTCTGCCTACTCTTCTACGTATGGAATACAGAGTGAAGCGTTTAACTGTTTCCCGAATTCTGCAGAAACTCAAAGACGTAAAACACATTTTTCTTAGATTTTTTGCAAATTTTACTTTGACTCAAAACATTTTTTTACATTGAAATCCCTGACATTGGCTTTAGGCAAACGTATATTAACTAAACGTATAAAATACAACTATTTTATTTCTTAATGTCCTAACGTTCGCCTTTTACATACAAAACGTTAAGTTTAGTCCGTCAAATATAAAACATTACCATTGCGATTGATTAATGATATTGAACCTAGAAGAGACCTTGTAGCTTCTTATATCTAATGTATTTTCTCGTACATGTCAAGCTCTCACAACCGTTTGTCTTAGATGTTTGTAAGTAGAACAAATGATTGGTGGACTTACACAAGGGGACACTTCTATGCACTTTTACGAGGTGTGATCAAAAAGTAAGAGGACTTTTCAAATTTGGCGGGCAAAGTACTTTCTATTATCGATTTTTTTATTTTGTTATGTTGGTACACTCTTCCCAAACATCTGTACCAAGTTTCAAGTGTATAGCATTTTTTGTTTGGTTGGAAGAGGCGTAAAGGTTATAAGTGTTTTGCGTGCTCGGCGATTTCTTGCTATCGAAAAATATGGATCAAAGGATTTGCATCAAATTTTGTGTAAAAAATAAAATAAAGTGCTCCGAAACACTTAAAATG
>DWGR01001653.1:0-15477 GCA_018247715.1 Heliconius burneyi | reverse complement strand
ATGTTTTCTGTAATTAACTTTTCGTGACTAACCAAAATCTTAATCTTTACTAATAGATCTAAACGAATTAAATGTTCATTTACTCAAGTGGAGCAGTTTTTACTTACCCGATACCTAAATAACTTGACTTTGTTATTTTTTATATGAAAATGTACCTACTCTGTATGATTTCGACTTAATTTAATAACATTTTTATACCGATATTTTCAAATATAATATATTTTTATAAACTAACTGTATTTAGTTTTCCTTTAATTTTCGTATACAGTTTGGTGATATATTGACTTCATAATAATACTTTACTACGTATTAATTAGTCTTTATAATTTAAAAAAAATTCTGCATGTAATCGATGCAATTGCAGATTGTAGAAAGAGGAAATTTCGTATGTAGATTTCGGCTCTAGTGTCGTGCCAAAGCGCGGCGTTGAGTTCTGCCACTCAACACGCAATGCCTCCAGAATTCGGCAGGAAGTGGGGAACGGAGTTTCTTAATACTAGGTTCCCACTGCCTACCCTGCTGTGTGCGGGATACAGCCTATACGAGGAAAGGTCAGTTTAGCTACAAATTATGCTGTAAATCCAAATTAGTTGACATTATTTATAGGCTAATGGTTTATATGTTCAAGATCAGATATTCAAATTTATGGCGTTGGTCATCTTACCGATAAATTATTTATTCAATTTTAAAAAATGTATAAGGAAATATGTTTCTAACTTTCTTTAGCTTATTACAAAAGAAGTAGGTATACCTAATAAACATATTACAGTCCATTGTTTTTCTTTGTTTTCTTCTTTAAGAAGAGTCCCGAGTATGCTTAATTTCTGTTTGTGTAGGAAATGAATACAAACAAGGCAACTGGCGCCGTCGGCCTCGCCTTAATTACTCTTAGTGTATCTCCGTATAAGGAATATTTTGTTTCCATTCTCTATACATTGTACTTTTCTTCATATGAAAAGTTATATATATATATATATATATATATATAAATCAGCTTCATGCTGTATCCTGCACATAGCAGGGTGGGCAAAGGGAACCTAGTTTTAAGACACTCCGTTCCCCACTTTCTGCCAAATTTCTGGAGGCATTGCGTATTGAGTGGCAGAACTCAACGCCGCGCTTTGCCTTGACACCAGAACGAATAAAATGAAAATATAACACCTTTGTGCCGCTGCGCCACGACGGCCTCATCATTTATTTTATGAAGAAGAAAATTAACATTAGCATCATATTTTCGCTTTAACAATACAGTTTCAAATTCAATTCACAATTTTTACCAGGTTTTTTTCTTATTTTTTTCTTAGAAAATATTACGAGTTTCGACGTAGCTTAGTAATATTTCCAACAGGCGTTGATTCAAATCTCGTTACGTTAATTTTTTATACTTTTTTAAATTATTTTTCTCTCCTAGCAACACTTTCCAAATTTAAAAAAGTTAGTCTCAGTTTTACAGGTTATTGCAATCATCATCATATAAACTTAATTAATTGACATATAAATCAATATGTCTCTCAGGCTAATATGTAACTGTACATATGTGTATATAAAATATCATTCTGTATTTTTTTACCACAGCAAGGCATGCAAAAGGAACCTGGGAACCTACGGTGAAGTTATTAAGACACTCTACTTTTAAATCTTCCGTCCCCTATTTTCCGCCGAAATCTTGAGATATTGGGTATTCAGTGGTTGATTTCCACGCCGGGCTTTGCCTTGTTACCAGAACTAGAAAATGAAACTATTAAATATTTAACTTCCATATAACCAATAAACCTAGACGAGGGAATTGAACCCACAACCGTCACGTTTGCAGTCGCACACTTGTGCCCCTGCGCCATGACGGCCTCAACTTTAATGAACGTAAAGTGCATTTTAAGTTCCAGACTTTCGAAGTGCTCGTATAGTGTTTCTGTGGTTTCAAGATACGCTTTTAACTTTTTATTAAGTTGAAAATATCTTTCACTGAAACTTATCTCAGAAGTTATCACTCTTATTGTAAATTTCTTCTCGTTTCGAACAGTGTAGTTTTCTATATGCCGATTTAAAACAATTGTTCTAAAAAAAATATTTTATTTCCATTTCTTATTCCTTTATGATATAGGAATAAGGAATGGGAATAATATATATTTTCTATATATATAAATAAACTTATGTTTAAGATTTCCAGTCCGTTCGTTGGCGCAAGCCGAGGTCCGAGTCCCGCAGGGAGCACCCTTACAGTCGTTGAATTCTTCACAGGCAGCCACTTAGTGCTTGCATTTCTTCAGGGACATAGTACCCTCTTCCCTACCCAACCAGTGTCGCTGTAGAAGCCAATAGGGCTAACAGCATTAACCTCATGTTCGAAAAAAATATATTTAAAACATACATTCCTAGGCTCTTACGGTCCCGTATACGGCCTATAGAATACCGTACAACCATATTTTCCTTTTTCTATAAATATAGCCCTAGTAGAAAGTAGTAACAAGTAAATTTTGTAAATACAACCTATTTTATGATGAAAATATATAAGTTATGATAAATACTTAATATTTTTAGCTTTTGTTTTCGAGGCATTGCGTATTGGGTGGTAGTCTCGACGCTGCCCTTTGCCTGGACACCAGAGCAAGCAAATGAAGATATTAAATAGTTCATTTTCTGGAGTGGAAATCGAACCTACAACCTGTTGCGTTTACAGTCACACGCTTGTGCCCTTGGGCCACGACTGGCTTTAATAGTTAAAAGTTATTTGGCATAACATGTTTAATTGTTGTAAAAGCATTTTCCATTCGATTACAAATAATTGGAATACTGTCATATATAAGCTTCCATTTCTCTAACTAGTTCGTACTTAATTATATATTGAACCTAAACTTCGGGCTAAATGAGCAATTAGAACTTTATGTATAGCTTCTAAACTGTTGTCAGGCATCTCAATATCTCATCATGCTAATTTTAATATATTGTAGGAAACTTAGTTACAAGAGTTTAATTGACGAGTTGATAATATTAATTAATATTTCTGCCTAACTGGTGTAACATTTATTAAGCGCAAACCACACAAAATTAAAAAAAATTAAATTAGCTTCACGCTGTATCCCGCACACAGCAAGGTAGGTAGAGGGAACCTAGTTTTAATACACTCCGTTCCCCACTTTCTACCAAATTTTGGAAACATTGCGTGTTGAGTGGCAGAACTCAACGCCGCGCTTTGCCTCGATATCAGAGCGAGGAAATAGAAATATAAACTTAAATAAATATTTCAATATTTCCTCGAGTGGGGATCAAACCCACAACCATCGCGTTATAGTCACACCCTTGTGCCGCTGCGCCACGACGAAAAAAATTTAAAATAATTAAACTTGCTAAAAAAATTACAAGTAGCTCTAAAGCTGCTAAGCTGAATTTTATGAAACATTGCTAAGAACTACCGAGATGGAAAAGGCTTGTAGCATCCCTCTTTTTGTCTTGAGGTTTTAAAATATTTGTAGCAATCAAGATACAGTAAGCTCAACTGTAAACGTTATGGTAAGTTTGACTCTAGCTCTGGGCTGGACATAAATTATGTTCCATTCCCCCTTATCGACAGGAAATGTAGCGTTGAGCCACTAAAAAAATAATTTCTCAAGAGATTTCAAATCTTAATTGACGACCAATCACGAAATGGTCAATGAACACATGGGCTATATGTAGGAATTCAATGCCGCCCTTTCGCTCGACCCCCGAGTAAAGAAAGAAATAAAATTTTTAATAAATATTTAATTTCCTCATGAGGGCATCGAATCTACAAGTAGTTGCTTTGACAGTCACACTTTGTGCTCCTGCGGCACGACTGGCCTCGTGTATAATTAGTGACCTTAAGTAAAGGCAATATCGAATCGATTCGTGCTTTGATTTACAGTCAGTTCTCTATGGTTATAGAGTCCATCTTCAATATGGGGAAAGCTTCTTATTATACTTAAATCCTGTTAATTCCCGCTCTTTAGTTCATACAAACCGTATTATTTAGGTCTGATATTTAAAAAAATACCGGGAAACCACATGTCTTATCACGTACCGGCCTACCCTGGAATGCGCTAAAAATTAAGAAACTGTTTTTTTTAATAAAATATATATATTCGTATTATAGCAACTAAATATAATTTAACATCTATTTCATATGCGTATCCTGTACAAGCCTATATGTTAACAAAATTTATACCGCATTGGTTATTAACTTATGACGTTGAAAGGACTAACTTTATCTAGTTGGAACACTTTGCTAAAACGGTCTAAACTGGAGGTAGAGCTTTCCCAGTTTAGAGGCGTGGACTTCCGTTCTATTTATGTGTGTATCATAAATTATAAAGATTTAGCCATAGTCTAAGTATTTATAAATTGCTTTCTACTATAAACGAAATCGTCATCTTAAGATCTATCTCAGAGTTGAGAGCGATTTATAACTACTAACGGATAAGATGTTTTAAGACATTTTATTATTATTCTTTTCTTATTATTTAGAGCACAATGTTCTCTGCTTTACTGTTTAAATAGATCGAGGATACATTTGAACTATAAATACAAATCGACCCCTAGCGGAGTTCTTGATAAGATGTAGGTACACCGTTACATAAGCCTGCCTCTTCCTCTTCCCAATCTTATCTCTTATCAATAACATGATTGCTTGTAGTTTCAAACTAATATTATAACATATAGTACTTATATTTATTATTATATATTTCGATAAAAGTAAATAATAATATTGTTGCAAAAGAATATTAAAAAATATTATTAAGCCATAATATATTAAATGCATTCACTCACTCACAGGTGGGCTTGAAATGCAATAGCTTAAGCCGTCACTCGCAGAACTCACGTGTAGAAATTACTTTCCATATAAAATAATAACAAGACAAAGAGGTTTTTACTTACATAAGTAAAAAACACTTATGAAAAATTATAAAAATAATATGCATATAAATGCACATTATTAATAGAATTTTCTAATTGACGCGAGGAGTGGAAGTGCCCAATGATTGTGGGTTCAATTTCGATTTGTCTTTTGAATATGATATGTCTACTATATTAGTATCCATTAATACCATATATTATTTCTACTAAATTTACATACGACATCTTATAGTCAAAAGATACTTATTCTATCTTTTGACTATATAGATAGTTCTTTCTAAAAAACATTATGCTATATTTAATATTTAATTTATTGTGCTTTTTCTCTCTCTCTGCTGTCAATTCTACATAAATAAAGGGAACTAAAGCGCTTTCTACCGAATTCCACAAGCATGATGTGTTAAGTGGGGGTAAGCCTTTCTCACACAAACTTAAACAAGAAACCTGCTCTAGGTTAAATACATCACCCCCTTTCTTGCATCACGGCATTCAGCACGAACACATTTAACAATATTTATTACACAATTTCACTTTTATAGAACTGCGCCAAATAAACGAGACAGAATTTTAATGGGTGTTTTGTTACCTTGTTTCGTTTAAATATACTGTTTAATTAAAAACCCCGGCGTGTCTTTATTAAACGACACGTAATAAATAGACAGCAAATGGCCTTAAAGTGTTGCATATATATATATATATATTAATACTATTAACGTATATAAGCAAAAGGGGGTGACTGTAACGCGACGGTTGTGGGTTCGATCCCCACTCGAGGAAGTGACATATTTATTTACGTTTATATTTTCATTCCTTCACTCTGGTGCTGAGCCTCTGCCACTCAACACACAATGCGTCCAGAATTCAGCAGAAAGTGGGGAACGGAGTGTCTTAATACTAGGTTCCGTCTGCCTACCCTGTTGCGTGCGGGATGCAGCGTGAAGCTTATTTATTTATTTATTTTATTAATACTATTTTAGCGAAAGAGTATGAGTTTCATTGAAGGCGCTTAACTCAGGAGCTGGTTACTGGTTCCAATTAAAAAATATATTTTTGTGGGCTATGTTACATCACGGTATGACCAATAAATGTGGAGTTACAAAGACAAATGATCGAGAGGCCTTAACAACTTCCGTGTGTATGTACTGGATAGGAAGTTAAAGCTTCGCAAAAATTTGTAGAAGTTCTTTAAAAGTTTTAAGCAGAAGTAAGAGATAGTATATGTCTAGTTGTGAATCGTTTAAAGATAATCCACAGTAAACATCACACAGATAAAGGCTTTTAAAGAGTGTAAGTATTACTTAAAGCGCAGATTGATGCCAAATGACTTAAAAGGGTTTTTAGCATTTTTTTTCTTCTTTAGGTTCTCACTTGGAAGTGAAATTTTTATTACTTTTTTTTCTTCGCTTTAGTGTTAAAGCAATACTCGGCGTCAAGTTCCGTCATTCAACACGCTTATTTCCAAAATGTGGCGGTAAATGGGGAACGGAAGCATCTTAATGAGAACGAAGTATTTTAACACTAGGTCCCTTCTGCCTGCATTCCCCACTTACCGCCGAAATCTCTAAGCATTTCTTGTTAATGGTGGAACTTTCCACCTTGATTGCGGAACTCAACGCCACACAACAGATTTTTGCAAAATAAAAATTAATCAAGTAACCTACTTCATTCCAATTATAAATATTCAAACAGTATGGACAGACAAAATATATTAAACCTTATATATCCAAGCAGACAACTAAGTACAGATTAATTTCTGTCAATATTCTTGACGTCAAAGTTCACTAGGACCCCGACACCAAAGGACGACATCGATCAACCAGTGACATTATCCATTTATCACTATCGAAAGGGTTGATTGAATAAAGTAAGAGCCGGCTTGTAATTTTACTTCCCTGAGATCAGCTAAAGTGCGGTTTAAATTTGGGTAACGTTAAATTTCTCAAGTTAAAATTTAATTGACTGTAAATTGATTCATTTTGGCTCAGTAATTTCACGTAACATCTTGAATATAATGGATTAGACAGAGAAATGTTATTGTTAATACTATGTTCTCTTGTCTCCGTCCGAATTCTCACTGCGGGGTAGTGACGCAACTTAGCGTCGCGCTTCGTTTTATTAGAACGGAGAAATGAAAACAACTCACTCCCCCAAGTGGGGATCGAGCCCACAACCATGGCTAACAGTCTGACGCAATACTTTGCGTGTAAAAGTATACATTTTTGATGCCAAAATATCACACCATATTTTAATGATACCCGCCACCATTATGGATTCAATCTCCTCACTTGGAGTTTTTAAATGTTTGTTTTATATCCCTGTCATTTGCACCACCGTAACTAATTGTGCATACAGGGATGCATTCTAAGATCGAGAGAACAAAGCTTCTTCTTCCTGTTATTAGTCCCGATTATTGCCAGGGTCTGCCTTCCTACTCAACCTACTCCACCTTTGACGATCTTTTGCGTCCTCGGTGATTAGACCATTGGCTCTCATGTCCTGCATTACGATATCCGACCATCGCTTCCTTGGGCATCCGAGAGGTCTCACTCCAGGCACTCCACTGCATCTGACATAGTTCTTAGGCCGGCGCGTAACGTGGCCAAACCATATCAAGAGAAGCGTCGAGAGAGCAGAATTTATCACTTAAAAACATATTAAAATATACAGTATCAATTTTCCACTAAATCTCCAATGTATCATCATCAAAGAACTATTTGCACTAACATTAATCAAACACAAATTGTATTTGTAATAGCATTTGTCTCAACCGGACACGTTGTAACAATTTGCAATGGAACGGAACTATCGATAACATTGTTTAATCTCCTGCCAACGCACCCTTACCAGATAGTAATCGCTTACATGTCACTTGCACCCTTTACCCAAGATTAATTGATAACATGGAGCTACAGATTCGATGATATACGCTTAAATTATATTCTGTACATCAAAAAAACCTTGTATTTTTACTATTTATAAAGAAAATTTCGTCATTATGGGGAAAATAGCTCATTACAAAGTATTAAGTTCAGAACCCTTAGGAAAACAATTCAAAAAGTAAAAAATTATATTTAATTCGTAAAAAAATCATTAAAAACTTATTTATTGTGTAGTTATTTCGTAGTTTATTTCATACAAAACCAGTGCATATGCCCGCAACCTAAGTTTCTCAACTTTTATAAATTGCACTTCCCGTTGACCTACAATGGGTACGGAAATGGGTACGGAAGCCTCAGTGGGCGAGTCCGTTTCGCACTTTAACGGTTTTTAATTCCTTGATAAAGTGCCCTGCTGTCACCCGGATAATGAAAGAAAACAACTATTTGTAATAGTTTGTATTTTTTCTGCTTAATAATTTTAAACCGGAAATACGAGTATATATAATAGAAAGATTATTTATATATTTTCTTTCATTATTTTTCACTGTCTAGTTATAAATAAAAAGATTTAAATATTTGATTGAATATTATAGTTTATTATTTAAATCGTTGTATGGCTTAAAGACGTTTATATGGAACAACATCATTTATAGCAAGGCATTAATATTTCTCATAGTAATTAAAATTTTTGAATCACATCTAATCAGCTTCACGCTGTATCCTGCAAACAGCAGGGTAGGCAGAGGGAACCTAGTGCTAAAACACTCTGTTCTCCATTTTCTGCCGAATTTCGGAGGCATTGCATGTTGAGTGGCAGCCTCAACTCAACGGCACAAGTTCTTGTCTGAATTTATCAACATTTTGACAAAGCCAGGCAAGAACAAGGCTCGGTTACATAGGTACTCCTGCTGCAGAAAGTATTTATTTTGTTATATTACTTGTTGTAATTATAATTTTAAAAATTCCTATTTCTTTAAAAATAGGTAAATGCATTGTTAACATATTTCACGCTTAACTCTCACAAAATTAGTATGTAAATGTTAAACATCTTCGCTGGAAAGTTGTGGTTTTAACTCAAGTATAACGATAGCGATTTTTAGCGGTAATTTGGTTATGCAAATTTATATATAAATAATGCATATATAGTGTCCACCTGACATATTTTATTAATAAAATCAAATAAATCTGTTTCACGCTGTATCTCACACACAGCAGGGTAGGTAGAGGGAACCTAGAGTTAAGTCACTCCATTCCCCACTTTCTGCTGAATTCTGGAGGCATTGGGTGTTGAGTGGCAGAACTCAACGCCGCATTAATATTTTTTTTATTAATATTTCGTATATATAAGCCGGAATTAATGATGTAAATGGCTACTTGATTAAATTTAAACAGAAACACTAATCTAAACAAGCTTTAAATGATAATATAATTATAAGCATGTCTAAGTGAATATTAAAAATTACACTAGGTTCCTTTTCTATACCCTGCTCGATGCGGTAACTAGGTTCCCTTTCTATACCCTGCTAGATGCGGTACACAGTGACAAACATTTTTCCTTTCTTATTCATCGCCAGTAACGTTGCAGTCGAATTCGAATTCCACTGTTGCAAATTTCTCAATCCATTGAATCCCCAGTAAGCTACAGTAAAGCTGGCGGATCTCATAGATAAAACGCAATATCAAACAATATTTCTCGTTCAGACTGTTTCGAATTATGTACGAGAGATATATATCGTGGAATGTATGATAGATATTCAGTTTAATATTTTAGACCAGTGCTTAGAGAATAATGAGATATTTGATAGTTTTTAAGGACTATAAATGGGGATCTGATTTTCATGATCTGTATTCATTAATCTATCTAAAGTATATATATATATATATATATATATATATATATATATATATACTAAATTATTAATTTGGTTGAACGTGCTGGACCCTGGAACTATAGGTTCTAGTTGAAAAAATATTTTTATGTTAAATACTCTTTTTATAGAGAGAGGTTATACAGGTTGGAAGCGTCGCTCCTTTTACAAGAACAGCATATAGGGTAAAAAATTTTTAACCTATACTTAAGGAAAACAACACCAGCTTAGATGTAGATTTTTTTTTTCATTTCACGATATTTATCCATACCTGTATTTTGTGTAGCGCAATAACGCATAGATACCAATAACGTTAACAAATACAACTATAAAAATACTACTAAGGGGTAAAAGAACTTTGAACTTTATCGCCCATACTTATGACTCGATTTCGGAATGAGGCGTGTGCGGCGGTGTCCCTTTGATAGGTTTATGTGTGCGTGCGTAGTTTTTGATAAATGGTGTTTTATCTTACAACGATAATTTTATTATATATTTTATTTGAAAAAATGCTTTTTTTTGGGATTTTTTTAATTATATAACATTTTATAGAGTAGTTAAAACTATGGTTTCATTCAAAGAGGAAAAAAACACTCTGTATATAATACGCCACATCACGCTATGATCAATATGGGTGGATTCAATAATAAATGATGTTAAGCATCAATGGGAAAGCTTGTGAGCACATCTATCAATATAGGAAAACTTAAAAAAGGATATTTTTCCGACTCCTTGTCGCCCGATTTGCCGCAAAATTTTCGGTCCCAGTTCAAAGACAATATTTTATACTAAGGTATCAATTTCACATTAATTTATTACATAAACCAATAACAAATAAATGAACAAATATACAGATAACTATTCAATTTTAGAAAAAACTCCTGCTATACTCACAAATTTTACAGTCTTTCTTCTTTTTGTAATACAAGTAAAAACTCAACGCTTACTCGATAATGTAGTTCGTTAGCAAATGGCTATTGTTATAAGGTGAATGTCCACGCCAGACGTGCAAAGGTCAACCACGAATGTTAATAATTTCAATAGTAATCAATTTTTGTTCCACTAATAACCAATTTTGAGTTACTTTTGTAGTGTATTATATAAGAAATTATACAATATGTAGAAATTTTCAATTATTATTTTTTTCAGCTTTACTATGCATCCCACATATGGCTGGGTAGCCAAAGGGAACATGGTAACCTAATGCTAAGACACTTTTCGCCGAATTCTAGAGACATTGTGTATTGAGTGGCGGAACCTAACGCTGGGGTTTTACATTGATGCCTAGCTATATATATATATATATATATATATACATATATATATATATATATATATATATATATACATATATATATATATATATATATATATATATATAATTTATAATAATATTTATAAAATATATTTTTTCTTTCCAGTTGGAGTCGAACCCACAACCCATGCGAAACCCTTGTGATAATATATCCATTTCACTGACAGCAACTAGTATATTATGAAATTAAACATTTAAGACCAAATCAAATTAACTTGACGCTATCCTATTCGAAATTCTAACGTAGGGCGTCTTCACCTCACAAGTGGAAGCCTAGCGGGACTCCGGCATTTAATTTCACAAACTCAGCCACGCGTATAACAATGGTTATTTTGAAGGAGACGTACTTCTAAGTACATTGTGAATGTCTCATTTTCGTCTACGTAATTGAATTTCTGTTTCTTAACAAATAAATCAACATTCAGGACGAGCCTCCCAAAGTTGGATCGAGTTGTTTGATGAGACGAAGGCGAAACACAATATTTCTGTAACTATTATTTTCTTGTTATTCTTTATTAGTGGCTCTGGCTAATATTTTTTTCTGTAATAAAGAATTCTGTGTGATATATACTTATTTATATTTCTTCTATATTGAAGCCGTCGTGGCGCAGCGGCACAAGGGTGTGATTGTAACGCGACGGTTGTGGGTTCAATCCCCACTCGAAGAAGTGAAATATTTATTTACATTTATATTTCCATTTCTTTCCTCTGTTGTCGAAGCAAAGCGCGGTGTTGAGTTCTGCCACTTAACACGCAGTGCCTCCAGAATTCAGCAGAAAGTGGGGAACGGAGTGTCTTAACACTAAGTTCCCTCTGCCTACCTTGCGGTTGTCGGGATACACCGTGAAGCTGATTTATTTTATATTACACATGCAGAAAAAAAAATCAGAGCTATATTTATGTGACATTTTATAGGTTAAAATATTATGATTTGTACCTACATACGAGTACATATTGATATGCATATTGGGAAATGAGATGACTCCATACTAAAAGGGTGTCGATCAAAATTCCTCTGCAGTCATTGTGATAATAAAAACTGGCATTTATATAAAAAAATATAAATATATGACTTTGTAGTAGTGCTACGGCACAGCGCCTGCCTGTAAATTTCACTCTTGTGGGCTCGATTCCCATTAGGGCACAAAATTATTTTCATTTTTCTGGTAACAAGACAAGGTGCATTGAGTGAAATGGAATGTCTCAACACTAGGTACCTTCCGCTTACTCTGAATTAATAAAATAAATTCTTATATTAATACAAATAAAATCTTAACATTCCTGACTCCATCATGATGCAATGGGAGAGTAGAGAGTAAATAGTTCACGTGACTGTTGTAGACTCGATCATATTTCATAAATGATTATATATTTTATTAGAAGTTTAGAAAGTAAAAGCCTCAAACTCAGTTTAAAATATTTAGATCTTAATTAAAAAAGATTAAAACTTCTAGACATAATTATGTGAATATATGAGTAAATTGAATTTTCTTGTAAGCAAACAGAACAATACAAAACAGTATTAAACACATAGTTGTTGTAAATGTAAAACCTTTACAGAATTGTTACCTTAGCACGTCAAAAGTCAGTATTTACTTATTTAACCTTGTTACACAAGCAGTTGATGAAATTTAGATAATAAAATTAATACATTTGTACTGAGCCAATTAGTTATTCAACAAATTAAATTACAATTAAATTTACATATTTTTATATAAGTATATTAAATATTATTTTTGTACGATTTCTTTACAATTTGGTTAAAAATTTGGGAAGACTTGGTAGTTTGTGTTATTTGTAACTTTACTACAGAAAAATAATAGAGATGTACGAACGTTACTCCCACAAACTTAATTTTTAAAACTTGTATTTTAACAAACGATCAGACAATAGTCCCAACTTGCCTCAGTTCCAAATTGTCATAATTATAATAGAACTAAATTTATACTTTACTACTATATTTGCACTTTATTTACTTTGAAGTGGCTTTAACTATTCAATCTTTAGTAGAACAGGCAAAACGGAGCAAAATTTGTTGTGTCAAAATACTCGGGTCCTCCAATATGAGAATTAATTTTATTACTGAATGTATAGTGGCAGATCTCAACGCCGCGGCTTGTCCAGCAAGTGAAGCAATGCACATAATTTAACTATTATCATTTCCTCGAGTGGAGATCGAACTCACAAACCCCCTCGTCTCATATCACACGTCCCATTACGATACAACGGTAGCTATCATACCTTATTTCAGTAACGGTACTTTATGAATTTTTCATTTTGTTTTGTTTGCAGTGTTTATAGATGTATACTAACTCTTGAAGAAAAAACAATGAATAAATAAACATATCAAATTAAATATAAATTACTAAATACTCAAACACATCTTCACTCATTTAAACTTATTTATTATTTTTATATTGTAACCAAAGGATAATTAACATTAATAAAAATATACTATATCTTTTCTACCTCTAAGAATATGTATACAAAGTTTCATGATAATCGGTTGAGTAATTTTGACGTGAAAGCGTTACAAACAAACTTATTCCATTTATAATATTAAAGTTATTATTAATAAAAAATATGCAGATGCATAATAAAGATGATGATTAAATAAAATTACGAATGTCTCTAAATGCGTTACGTTGTACAGAAATTGCATTTTGCTGTTACCAAAAAGCTCTACAATTAAGAACTTGAGAAAGCTTTTAAGATTATTTTATTGTTGATAGCTGAGTTTCGGTTTTCAGTGGTTATTACACAAGACAACCACAATTTACAACCACAGCAAAATAATAAGAAAAGTCTGTGGGTTCGATTTCCATTTAGGGGAGTATTCATGTAGGTATATATACAAAAAATCTAATTATACAAAAAAAGATGTTGTATTCTGTCGCTTATTATGGTACATCTTTATAATGAGTGACAAATACTCAAATGACTCGAAAAATACCATGTTATTATTTTTCAACTGTTTTTAGCTACAGCATACCGCATAGAGCTGAGTTGGCAAAAGGAACCTGGGAACCTAATATTAAGATACTCCCTTCTCCTCCTCCGAATTCTAGAGGCATTGCGTGTTGAATACATTCCATCCTCAATTTATTTCAATATATTATATAACTAAATTATAGTAATATTTGTACATATAATATTCTCATGACTTTGTAGACTCGCTCTTCAACGAATCGAACAATCTTAGGCAAGGTTTAATTGAAACTGCGGGCCAACAACCTAATCAATATTTATATTAGTCATAAACTCTAACTTCGTTATGTAACTCAGCTAGTTCGGTCTGTTCAATCTAAATTAATAACCAGGCGATATTGTTCTAAGAACACTCTGTATAGTAATCGCTTCTTGGTTCATAATTTAGAATTTATAATGAATTTGTCTCGATATCGATAAAAAATACATTTAATCTTAAAGTTTTAATATTTTGCAATTTAACATTGTAAATTATCATAATAAATATATTATAAAATATTTAATGTTTTAAAACTACATTATGACAATAAGGTATATTATGACGCGCATTTACTATTTTTCAAATATGTATTTTGTTTAAGTTGGTAGCACTGTGCTGACCGCTGATACCAATTTTTAGCGTGATCTGGCAGCTAATTTCTTGACAGCACTCAGTTTAGTAAACACACCTCAGTAGTGCGCGGCGATTTTTATAATGAATCCAATAATTGAACAAAGAGTTTACATTAAATTTTGTGTTAAAAACAAAATTTCGTGTACGGATACGTTGAAAATGTTGGGACAGGCTTACGGTGAATCAATTTTATCAAAAACACAAGTATATGATTGGTACAAAGCGTTCAAAAACGGCCTTGAAAATTTGCCTCGTTCCGGACGACCTTCAGCCTCTTCAACCGATGAAAACCTTGAAATTTGTAAGAAAACTGTGCTCGTAAATCGTCATACCAGTGTTAGAGAGTTAGCACAAGACTTTAACATCTCTCGAGAGTCGGTTCGTTTGATTTTGGTTGACATTTTGGATATGAGAAAGGTCGCTGGCAGACTTGGCTATAATGCACCATCGCATCAAGCTCACGTCGTGACCGAATTTAAGACCAAAAACTCGATAAATACCATCGATCAACTACCGTACTCATTAGACCTAGTTCTGGCGGACTTTTTCCTGTTCCCTAAACTCAAATTTCCACTCCGAGGACACCGTTATGAGTCAATTGAAGACATAAAAGAGAATTCGACGCGAGAGCTTAAGAAGATCCCGGAAAGTACTTATAAAACGTGTTTCGAAGATTGGAAGGAGCGTTAGCAAATGGGGCCTATTTTGAAGGCGACAAAATAAATATTGATGTATAAATTCATACTTTTTGTCGGATAGTTTATTGTCACAATATATATATATATATATATATATATATATATATATATATATATATATACCACCCTGATCAAAAAGTAAAATGACTTTGTATTTTTAAGAAAAAATATTTATTTATTTATCAATATTTATGTTGTCCCCTTCAAAGTAATCCCCCTCAGATACAATACACTTATGCCAACGGTT
>DWGR01001652.1:0-15478 GCA_018247715.1 Heliconius burneyi | reverse complement strand
CACACGGCTAAAGATTTTTAAATGGGAACGGAGTGTCTCAACATAAGGTTCCCAGATTCCCTCTATATACCCTGCAAAATGCGATATACAGCGTGAAGCTAAAAAATACAAAATAAATAAAACGAATATATCATAATTTTATATAGCATACTACTTTCACCATTTTGACATTTCGACTTACCTTCCTCATTCGCACGTAAGGTACCTGCGTACGTGACCCTCGTCAGCTACTTCTAATAACTACGCAAATATGGAAGACAGATCTCATTGTAAATCCTTTAATATTAGAAACACAAAAGTAAATTATATTGGGAAAAACAAAAATGTTAATCATCTGGTACATCTGATGTAAAGTTCTAAGAAACAAGAATCAGGCGGCACATTAACAAAAGTTGCTTTTTCTGACGAGGACTTTTTGTTGGCGTACGGAGTTTCAAAAATTTTAGATCTTTCATGTCAAACCAAAACCGACTAGACGGTTTTCATTAATTCTTATAATTTGACTGGATTACTTCAATTCCACACCACGTGCCAATCTTCAAAATTAATGAGACCGTTAATTTTAGATCCGCTTCAGGCTCCCCACTTTTCGCCGAATTCAAATTTGCGTGTTGAACAGCGGAACCTAACGTCGTGCTCTGACTCGACAGCAAAAGAAAGAAATGAAAACATTAAATGTTTCATTATCTCGAGTGGGAATAGAACTTACAAACAAACTGTCGCATTTACAGTCACGTGCATATGCCCCTGTGCCAAGTCTTAAGGAGACCAGACCCAAGCCTAAGCCCACAACAAAAAAGTTGCATCCACCCAGTAGTCCCCATCCAAAAATGTTCGTGAATAAACAGAAAAGCAAAATTTTTAAAAACTTTCTCTTCTAGTGTTTTTACATCTTTTGAGATATTTTGTTAAAAATATATTTAGGCAGTAAAGGCAGCATAATTTTGAGATGCTATATCATATAAACAGGTAATAAGTGGAAATAGCGTGAGAAGGGTCTTCAGATATAATATTTACCTCAAATAGGAATCGAATCTACAACTATTAATCAGTGTCATACAACGATTGCTTATGTATATCTTAAAATCAAAGAATAAGTCTTTCATATAAACTTTCAAAATAACCTTTGTTACATTTTTAACATCTCTCATATCAAAATCATATTCTTATTAATACCATATAAATTGAATTTTCCTTTATTGGAATAGACATTATGCCGATTTTCGGGTATTCGCGCTTTCTAATTTATTTGAGACATAATTGAAGAGGCGCCGAGTCGAGATCGAATTTGCGTTTCATATTGGCTGAACAAGTATATCTACTACTGAATAGAGATTTCATTGAAGAAATAATTGTATATTTCTTGTAGTTGTATAGCAAGAATCTAGTTTACTTAAGAAAAATATTAAAAATGCAATCATCGCAGTACTGTTAAAAAATCTTTATGATTTTACCCCATTCGTGGCCAATATACCTAAATTTTTACACTCATATCTCATGATAAACGTTTACTGATTTTGGAAATTTTATAAATCTTTAAAGGCTTTATTTAATTCTTCTTGTATTTTTTTTATTATTTCATAGCTGTCTAGGTAGGCAGCAGGTACGCACGAAATAGATCACGATAGAATTCTATAATAAAAAGTTGCCTATATGTTGCTCTATAATACTCACTATCTTTCTCTTCTGTTTCTTTATTCTGCCATTTACAACAAAGAATCAACTCATATAACACTAAAAAATAAATCTCATGTACTAAAATTATAGAAAAACAATATACCGATAGCATATACATACATAAATCACGGATTTGATTTACGTTTACATTGAAATTTACGAATGTCTGACGCGTTCCAACCACCTTCATCCACAAGCTACGGGCTACAACGATATACAAAAAGCCGTTACCAAGGCATCCCAAAGGAAATACTGCGGAGCCATGCATACATTTTTTTTCACCTTATCTTCAATTGAAGTTACAATTGCGTAAAATCAGAATTTTTATGACAAAAACTGATGTTTTGGGTTTGATGAATACATGTTACTTACTAGCTTTTGCCTGTGACTTTGCCCACTTGGTCAAATGGTAATAACTAAGTGTTAAATTCTAAATGGTTGGGGTAGCTCTGACCTCAGGTACGATGAATCAAAACGATTATTGTGATAACCTCTTAAGCTTTCCTCGGTTAGTATACAAACACAAAATATATTTATTAATTTCGAACCAGTTGTTCCTGAGGTAAGCGCGTTTAAATAAATTAACTCTCCAACTTTAAAATATGAAGCATATATATATATATAATGTTTTGCTACACTATAGTGCAGCGTTAAATTCCTCATTTATGTATTACGTGTGACTTTTACCTATCATTCCTAACCGTTTCAGTAAGAAACGAGCAAATTAATTTTACATTTATTACAAGAAAATGCTAAGAAGCTAACGATCGTAACGCTCACTTAGCAGACTTTAAATTGCGTAAAGTTAATTGATCCACACGTTCCTTTTGAACATGTTGAAAATATTTCCGTTTTCATTTTCAAATGGAATATAATTTCAAGGGACTGCTAATAGACTCGTAGGAGTGGTTCTCAAAACAATCGTATTATCAAAATAATTAACATTATTGGAGTGATCCATCGAGACGCAATGAAACAAAATCCGGCTGGAAAGACAATAGTTGTGGGTCATCCTCACTCTGGCAAGAACAAGCATGGTGACTGATCACTTCACGGTGACTGATTCAGGCCAAAAATGGTGAACGGAATGTCTTGATATTTACTCTTCTTGTATATTCTGAAAAAGAAACTGTAGACTTTGTAACCTAGAAAGTGGGAAAGACCGATCTGGTATGATTCAGCTACCGACTATTTTGTATCCATTTCATGAGAAAACTAAGAGACAAGCTAACTACGAGACAAGACATAACAGACAAATAGTCAATACCTTTACGCGTTCATTAGAAAAAGGGTCTTGACAGAGGAAGGGACGGACGGACAACAAAGTGATCCTCCAAGGGTTCCGCTTATTTTTTTGAGGTACCCCAAAAACGAGGAAGTAAAAAAATCTGTTCTTATTTCACCATGCAGATACATGTAAATGTTAGAAAATATTTTGCATCCTTTCAAAACATTTTCATGCTAGACGAAAATAAGGTGGTGTTGTTTTTTATACGAGTACACCACAGGCCATTTAAAGGGGCAACTGCTGGTACTAGCCGGCAGCAGCGAAATAAATATTTAAATAAGCAGATTGCTATCCTGTGGACGCCTGGAGTGCACTCATAAAATTGGTTGAAAGTTCCACAAAATAAAGTGATGGAAAACCGTAACAAGATTTTCCAATTACTGCGGTGCACCTTTTCATATAATTTTTATTTTTATTTATATTCTAACTCTGTGTGTATTAAAGAGGATATTTAATGGATAGAGGCCTGATGTATTTGCGCCACAAGAATGCGATTGTAAGCGCGATAGTTTGTCTGTTCGATTCCCACTTGAGGAAATGAGATATTAAATATTTTCATTTCCTCGGTCTGGTAACGATGCAAAGTACGGTATTCCACCACTTGACAAGCAGTGCCTCCAAATTCGGGAAAAAAATGGAAAAACGTAATGTCATAAAGGGGACAGAGTGTCATTGGAGTCGAAGGTTCCCTCTGCCTACCCGAGATTTCCGTCTTGTTTTCTCATATAATATAAATTATTGAAACATCATCATATATTTCTCTTTAGAGGAGTATGAATGTTTTTTTGACTGATGTTTTGTACGCCATCCGGCTTTATTTAAAATTCACTCTGTATCCCGCATATTTTTGCGTGACATTGCGTGTTAAGTGAAAGAACTTAACTACTCTACTCTTTGTTTTATCAACATTATTAATAAAAATATTAATTTCCACAACCGTCCATAATTACAGGCTGTGCCCGAGCGCCACCTTGACCTCCCGTGTTTCTATCATTTTGTAAACAAGAGGCCAATGTCTGAAATGAATAGGCCTTTTCTTAAGCAATGTGGATCAAAGGTCATCAGTAGCTCATCAATCTTATCCATCCATCCACTGAAATTTAATTGAATCAGCCCATAATTTGCATAAAACATCAATGAAGCTGAAGAAGGAGTATTCGAAGCCACAATGGCACAATTGATAAGAATGTACACGACGATCGTGGTTTCTCTTCCCATTTAGGGGAATAATTTTACATTAAATAATAAAACAAAACAAAACAATAAAAATAACTAAAGAAAATATGATATGAAAAAGTTATAATTTAGTTTTCTTATCTTGCATTCATGCAAAAAAAAATGTTGCCATCGGATTATAAGAGGAATTTGTTGTAACTTTTGAAGATATCAATTTTATTTTATTCATATACTTACAATAAACGTTATAAGCCTTTTACAATTCAAAACCTTTTCCCTTATGTCCAGTAAGAAGAATTTACCCTTTCCTTCACCTCTATATAAAACACCAAGGAAGTAACACCAATTTGTAGTCATCAGCTCGCATCCCGCGAATTCCGCACCGAATTGAAATTCGGATCGACCATTTTTGTATTCCCTACATTGACATCTGCTATCTGGTTGAATGCGTTAACGTGAATTTGTTGCATAACTCAGATTTTAGTTTCGACGATTCTATTCTAAATAAAATTTGTTAAAAGCGTTATTTGTTTATTTGTAGCTTCGCGCTCTATCCCGCACATTTCAGAGTAGGCAGAGAAAACACTCTGTTCGCCATTAATTGCACAATTTTAAATAAAATGCATGTAGAGCAAAGACACTTAATGCGTTTGTCTTGTTATTTAAACATGATAATAAAAATTACTTCGACCCCACAATCGGAATATACCTGCGTCACGGCGGCCTATATATTCCGTTCTCTACTTTGCCGAATTTCTTGAGGCATTTCGTGATGATTGGCGACACTCAACGCCGCTCTTGCCCTCGACACCATAGTGAAGAAATGAAAATATAAATGTAAATAAATATATCATTTTCTCGAGAGGGGATCGTACCCATAACCATCGTGTTTACACCCACACTGTGCCATTGCATCTCAACATATTCCTTTTACTCCATTGAAATCTACTCGTATTTAACATGACCTAATAGAATATACGGATGAGAGAAACAAATTCACCTATGTCCGTATTTCTTGAAGTATTCACTTCGTTTCAAGATCCGTGTTTGCTTTGCTACTGCATTTTAAGCTTTCGTTGCAATAAATACTGAGTTTTATCTTTGCTTTCACAACTTTTATTATCGTGCAGATGGAAAGTATTTAAACGATGGTCGTGAATTCGACTCTTATTTGACGAAATGAATCAGTTTCACACCGCAACCTTCAGGATAGGCAGAGGGAACCTAGGGTTAATACACTCCGTTGCCCATTTTCCGCCAAATTTTGAAGGCATTTGCAAATGCGTTTGCAAGTCTGAAAAGCGTGTTGAGTGACGGAACTCAAGGCCACGTTTTGCCTTCACACCAGAGCGAAGATGTTTAAATATAAATTTAAAAAATATTTCATTTTATAAAGTGGAGATCGAACCAACAACCAGTCGCGTTCACACATACATATATATGCCACTGACTTTAAAAGGTACGGGTAAATACCGTTATTATTATTTATTTTTTCGTTTTTTTCTCATATCAAATCTTAAGAAAAAACACTTATAAAATAAGTATTTTTCTTTCCTAAGTGTGGAATAACACTTTAAATTTATTAAAAATATAACAAAATAATTATTAATACACATAATAATATTTAGAATAAGAATTGAAGTAAACAAATTGAAGGTCAAACAAACCAAGAAGGGCAATAAACACCTGGCGGGAACGTGCTGCCGTCACGATCGAGGTTCCCGTTAAGTAAACTATAATAAATATAAACATATTCGGTCTCCAAGAAAGAGAGTAAAGGGAGACTGACATTTGAGAACACAGTGTAAGAAGGTTATTTAATAAGCTCTCCTGGGGGCTTATAAGGAGAGAATGATGACAGTGGACGAGGCGTAAGAGGGAGGCAAATATGAGGCATGGCGTGTTGAATGGTGGAATTCACGCTTTATAGTTATAGTTACTAAGGCGAGAGAAAATGAAAATATTCAATATTTTATTCCTCCGATCGGGAATCAAACAGAGAACTGTCGCATTTACAGTCTCACCCTTGTGCCCCAGCGCCACAAAAGCCTCAACACTTACTTTATTCTTAGTTTAACAATTTCAAATATTGATCACATTAGAAAATATTATTTTAAAGTAAAATAGAAGGTACCTTTCAAAATACACTTTAGAAGGACAATAAATATTTAGTCTGCACGAGACAGCCGTCGGCGATGAGTGCTATAAACAAAACAAAGACCTGTTTCATTTTCATATGAAATAGAAATATTTTTTTAAAAGTCTTGCTCTTTGTAGAAGCAAATGTATATAAAGGTATGCATATATATTTTATTGCAAGCTTTTTTTAGCTTCACGCTGTATCCCGTACGTACAGGATAAACCTTCAACCTGGGAACCTAAATTAAGACACTCTGTACCCATTAAGACACTTCTCGACTTCCGCCCAAAGATTTTGTATTAAGTAAATATTTTTTGAGGCCGCCGATCAAAAAGAATACTTAATGTAACTTTTTACCTGTTATATAAATTAAATTATGTTGAGACCGTCGTGGCGCAGTGGCACAGAGTTTAACTGTAAATGCGACGGTTGTGGGGTCGATTCCTACCTTCCTTTAGTATTTTTTTAAATCTTCACGATGTATTCTATGTATACTCATGTAGCAGGGTAGGAAGAAGGAGCCTAGTATTACATTATTACGTTTTCCGAATTCTGAAGGCATTGTGTGTAGAGTTGCGGAACTCAACGCCACGTTTTGCCTTATTACCATAGCAAGTAATTGAAAATTTTAAATACTTCACGTCCTTGACAGGGAATCGCATCCCTTACCTGTCACGTTTACAGTTTCACGCAAAAGTAACTAATTGCATTGAATATAAAAAAATACTTTTATAAACAAACATAAGTGATGGTAATAAATAATTATGGTTGTTTCCCCAATACATTGTATCCACGCAAACAGCCCAAGGCCGCAAGGGAAAATTGCACTTAAATGTTCGCTACTCCCGTGAAATTGCGGGACTGTAAAAAATTATAAATTAAACCTTTCAGAAATTCCATGGTAAGCCGAAACAACACTCAACTTCCAACTCAATTAATGAATATTTCAACCCTATGACTCCGTCGATTTTTCACGCTTTCACGCGAGAAGTTTCACGCTTTATCCCGTATATAACATGGAAGGCAGGATAAATCTAATGTAAAGATACTTGAGCACGTCGTGGCGCAAGGCACAAGGGTGTGACTGTAACGCGACGGTTGTGGGTTCGATCCCCACTCAAGGAAGTGAAATATTTATTTACGTTTATTTTCGTATTTTAATTTCTTCCCTCTGGTGTCGAGGCAAAACGCGGCGTTGACTTCTGCCACTCAACACGCAATGCATCCAGAATTCGGTAGAAAATAGGGAACGGAGTGTCTTAGCACTAGGTTTCCTCTGCCCACCCTGCTGTGTGCGGGATACAGCGTGAAGCTGATTTATTTTATTTATTTATTTATAAAGACACTCCATTACCCACTTTCCATGTTTGCTTGTTGAGTACCGCATCTCAACACTGAGACTTGTATTGTTATCAAATCAAGGAAATTAAAATTATAAATAATCTCTTCGATAGGGAATCGAACTCACAACTGTCATTTAGACAGATTATCTTATTTACGATGCGAGACGTGGCGCAGGGGTACAAGCATGCGAATGTTAAAGCGGAAAAAAATGGAGGAGAGAAATGTCTTAATTGTCATAACACTAGCTTCCCAGGTTCCCTCGGCTTATCCCTCTATGTATGAGGTACTGTATGAAGCTAAAAAATATTATTTAATACTACACGTACCTTCTTCATTTTGAACACTTTATGTAATGATACTATCACGAAACAATAAATGTCTATATATGTAGAATTATTGAAGTAAACTAACAATTTGCGCGTCGAGAGTCTCACGCGCTTGTGTATCAACGCAATTAATAAGCGTTGAAGGCAAATATAGGAGAAGCAGAAGGCTGTATTTATAATGGCAGAGTCTTATAATAGTTTTTTATATATATATATTTTATAAAAACGTATAAAATTTTGCATGTAGCGGTATTCAAACCTGCGCCCCTTAGAAACGGTCCAACTGTGAGAAATAACACTTTTAAAATATTTATTTTCTTTTCAATGTCACGCTTTATCCCGCATATAGCTGAGCATAAGGAAACTTTATATTAAGAACCTGTGTTCCCGACTGCTGTGTAATTTTTGGAGATATTTCTTGTAGAGTGATAATCTCTACGTCATGCTTCGTCTTGTTACTAGGGCAAGGTAATAGTAATAATCAATCCCACGCGTGAAAAATGAACCTACAGCCATCATATTTACGATCAGTGCATTACGCCCTAACAGGAATACATAGAATAGGTTTAAGTCTGTCGTAGCGCAGCGGCCCAATCGTGCGTTGTGGGTTCGACCACCACTCGGCTGAAAAAATTAATCAATCTTTTCGTTTCACTGAATAAAACTGGAAGAACATTTTTAAAAAAATATATTGAATTTATTGAAAATTCGCAACTAGATGACACACATTCACGACAACAGTTCATATAATATTATGAAATTTTACAAAATATTTATAACTTTACAAAGAATCTTAGATAGGGACATATTCCACAAGCAGCGCACAGTGCAGCAAAGTGTCACAAACAACACTCAAGTTTCATATTTCAAAAGCACAACTTTAAGATGAAAAATAGTTTATGAAATTTTCACTTACCTTTAGAAGTACCTCCGACGTGTAAAAATTAAATTATCGCTGCTAAGAACTCTTTGGGTTTTCAATATTGAACTACGAGTATATATAATGAATTTTTTTAAAGTTTTCTATTAATAAAGGTAAAAAAGCTTTTGTACTCGTAGTCTTTGTGAAGTTTAACGGTATTTAAACCAATTTACATATTATTATATCAACATTATACATACTCGTACATATATATCTTCGTAGCTAAAGAAATTAAGTACCTTCACTTTACCAGTTCCGACCCACATTGTCAGCCGCGGAATAAATAGAATATTTTTTTTCCTAAATTCTTATTCTCAATATTTGCTCGAATTTGAGATACTGGATGTGTGCATGTAGCGAAACTCAACGCCACTATAAGAATAGTAAAGGAAAGCAAGTGGTGAGCGAACAGCGCCCCTAATCTAGTTGTTCTTCTTCCCCTTATGAATATTCTTCAAATGAATATTCTCTTTCACCGAAATTTATATCGCAACCAATTTTTTTAAATTTCCATCTCCTACATGTAAGGGTAAGGGTGCAGTTCCAAGGCCTACGGTCTCTTTCGCCTCACTTTAAATGTCATGTCACGGAGGTCCCCGTGCTTCTTGCGAAAGGATCCTCCAGTAGAAACAAACATGAAAAATAAAATATTAAATATTTAGTTCTTCGAGTGGAATTTAACCAAATAAGTGAATACAAACGTTGCATTTATTGTCACTTGTGCCCCTGCGCCATGACTGCCCCTAGGTCAGGTCAACATAACACATGTTATTTATATATATATTTATTATTTGTGTGAACACACCCTTAGCTAGTAATCTTAGCAAATTACACTTAGCGCTAACAGAGAGGTGCGGCCGATTATATCTGTACTGTGTAGTAGCGACGAGACAATGTATGTTGAGAAGCTTAGAATAGACGACTTCACGACGCCTGCAATTTATGTATTTCCATAAATATCTTTTATAGGCAATTAAATCAAAAATCTAAGTGAAATGAATCTTTAGCTTCACATTGTATGCCGCATGTTGAGTGGCGGAACTCAACGCTGCGCTTTATTCTTCTCTATTCTATTCTTTAGGCTTAGGTAATTAGATTTAGCCGTTTATCATCTTCAACTTTGCAGATTTTTTGTGGGTTCATTCGTTTTATCAAGCACAATATTACATCACGTTTCAGCTAAAAATTAAAGAAAAATATATTTCGTTATTAAATTTCTACAATATCTTAAAAATATATAAAACTTGAGAATATTTAGCCACGAATGTTTTAACATAGAAGAAATATTAGCACAGCGCTCAGGACCGAGGTTAGTAAGCAGCTTCAACTGTCTAAGAGCCGTTTGTTATTCTTCTCTTACGACTTAACTGACGACTACCGTGTGCATTTAAGACCTATGTTAAAAACAGCTTCACGCTTTTATCCTCGTGTCAGGATAGGCCAGGATAATTAAATTATAAGTAGCTTCACGCTACTAACCTAGTGTTAAGACACTCCATTTCCCATTTTCTACGGAATCCGAGAAAACCCAGTGTTTAAATACTCCGTTTCCATTTTTTACAGCTTCACGCTCTTTCCCGTATATAGCAGGATAGGCAGAGGATACCTGGAATATCATTATGGAGTATTAACACTCCGTTCTCATTGAGTAACAGAAATGAGCAGCAAAAGAATACAAAAACAAATTTAAATTTATTTTCATTGACTTCGACAAACAAATAGCAAATGTCTTACATTTCATTAGATCTCGAGTGTCTTAATTGGAGCACTAAGGCATTAACTCTGTAAATATTGTATGAACACTCGCCGCCTATAGGCTCTGAGCCTCGTAATTAAACAAAGTAGTTTATTCGCTAACGACTTGGGACGTAAAGTGAACGTTATTTTTCGTTCCTCATTTACATCCGGTTGAGATCGTTTGGAGCGATATCGGTATTTGATAGCTCTATTAGTGTGCTCTTTTAAAGTTAAAATTCTGTAATTAGTAGCTTTTATTGATTTTTCGCCGAGCTTTGGGAGGACTTAACATTAAGTATTGCCTATACTTGTTTATTCTATCCTATATACTCATAATGTATATACATATACATAACCCTCCCAAAATGCGGCGTTAAGTTCCGCCTTTCAACACGCTATGCCTCCAGATTTTAGTGGAAAATGGGGTACGGAAGTGTCTTAGCGCTAGGTTCTTAGGTTCCCTATCTTGCACTTTTCGGGATATCAATTATATATTTGTCATAATCATTCAAAAAGCTTATAAATAATTATACATTAACTATAACTTCAACTGGACCAACAGCACAATGTTTCTTCTCGAGCGCTAAGTGCGGCCTAAAATAATAACAAATGGCGCAACTCGTTGCCAAGAAACGGTTAAACTTAAAATGTTGTTTTACGACCAGTGAAATTATGTCTTAAAAGCTGCTTAATTTTTGATGCGCTTAATGATACTCTACAGTTTTAAATTTCCACTTTTACTCTTGTTTTTAGCTTCATGCTATATCTGGACGGATCTGAATTCTCGAGGCATTGCGTGTGGAACTCAACACCGCGCATTGCTTTGTTATCAGAACGACGAAACGAAAATATTATTTCATTTCCTCAAGTGGTTATAGTCGAACGCTTGTGCCCTTGCGCCGTAAGAATTCCTAATAAACAGATATAATACATTTTTTGTTTTTCTTATCTATTATTATAAGATTGACAGAGAGAATAAATAGTATAGAAGAATATAACCCAGTGTTATGACATTCCTTTCCCATTTAGGGATATTGATCCCTTCAATTTTCGGAATATTATATATTGGCTCAACTTAACACCTTGGTATGTCTTATTACTAAAAGAACAAAAACTAAAAGTAGTAGTCTCTGCCATCCGTGCTTTTTGCGAGATACAGCGTTAAATTATAAACTGTCAATTAAAAGAGAGAGAAGAGAGAGAGAAAGATGAATAATTTATGTATAAATAATACGTTTATATTTTGTGCAATATTATACTAGAACAGCGAAACAAATGCTGAAAGACGGGGCTCCGCCTGTAACAATACCTATCACTTAAAACTTCGCAACAAAAAGTTTCATAAAGTATTCTATAAACTATATTTATCCTATTTGTATACTTTAATATTTTAAATCGTTATTTACACTATTGAATTGGAAATTGAATTGAATCGTGATGGAGCCGCAGTATAGTATCTGACATTAAAAGCGACGATCGTGGGTTCAATTTTCACTAGACAGAATGAATTATTTTTACCTACTCGCTTTAGTAACAAGCTTGCTCTAGCTCAGTGTTAATTTCCATCAATAGAAGGGGAGGAACGGAGTGTCTTAACTCTAGGGTCTTTCTACTTTGCTGTATATGTAATATAGTGAGAATGTATTTAAATAAAACTAAAAATATTACCTAAGCCCTGAAAAAACGAAACGAAGATAATTTCTTCCCCCAAACCGCAATCGAACCCAGCACCGTCACATTATAAACAGACGTTGTGCCAATGCGCCACAATGGATTTAATATCATACTATTTATCATAAAGCAACACCAACACAAAAGGAAAGCTAGGTATTTATAAAACCTGATAAAATGTCTTCGTTCAGGGCAAAAGTTTTTTTCTGATTAAAATAAAAAGGCTCGTAAGTCGTAGCTCAACTTGGGCGGTCTTTACATTCTCTTTGCAATGTTTTCGCGAAGACCCTGGAGATCTTCTGTATAGATAACATTTTTGTTTTAATTATTTATCATTTTCTTTTTTTAAATATATATTTTTTTAAATCACGTGTATCACGAACATAGCAAGGTACATAGAGGGAACATGGGAACCTAGTGTCAAGACGCTCCGTTCTCCACTTTCTACAGTTTACCTAGTTACCAGAGCGAAATGAAAATATAAAATATTTCGTTCCCCCGAGTTGGGTATCAAACTCAGAGCCAACGTGTTTACACTGACACGCTGTTGAAACTGCGCTACGAGGGCCTTACAGTAAAATTAGACCGTAGACCATAACACCTAAAATGGAAAAACCCGTTCTTTACCGTTCTTACATGAATTTTAAGATATCTTTCTCTTATTACTTCCTTGTATTCCCTAAGCTCCTTACTTGTCAAATTCGTCGTAGTTTTGTTTGTCTATACATAGTTTGCCAGTAGATAAATGTCAAATGGCAGTATTTAATAAATATGGATAATTAGCGTCCCACACGCAACTTTGCCCGTTTAAGCTTATTGTTATATCAAAGCCAAATTATACAAAACCTTTAAATAAGCTCGAACCTGTGTTATCTTGAGAACTCACTGTAAAGTTCATCCCATTTTGACATATTGTTAGTAAGTTGATCACTTACGAGGCCATCGTAGCCATACATTTAAGAACATAAATTAATTTAAACTTTATTATCTCATATTCTTTATGCCATTACTGTAAATAAGAGCAAAAATTTAAATAACATTACTTAAAATAAAAAAAACACATAGCTTTACCAGATTTAAAACAAATAAATTACTTGCAACTGCATCAAAGTAAACCAATCAGCATTTCTTCGTGCAATAAAGCCTTAATGGATTTATCTTTTTGCCAAAACTCGAATCGTAAACGTGAGGCGTTAGACTAATAGATACGGAACGGAACGAATGGAATTCAGCCTCATTTGCCTCTTCTTCTTTATTGACTGCACTTATTGGGGATACTTTTTAGGAAGATTTAGATTATTTTTCCGCTAGATTCTCGCTTTTTCACGTTTAGCAAGTACCTTTGAATGGCTAGGCGTGAAGTGACGGAACTTAACGCTGCGCTTTATTTTAAGGTAGTGAAGTAAATAAAACCCTAAATCGAAAATTATCCAAGAGACTCACACGATAACCACATACACAGGAAAAAACATTAAAAAAAATAATTCCCCCTGTGGAGTTATATATCCTGGTATTGATTATTATAAAAATTACAAAATTTTACGTTAATATTAATTATACGATTCTTCTCAATTATTACTTTGCACAATAATTTAACTGTCAAAACAAAGATAAGCGTTAGGGTTTTATGATAGTAGATAAAATTATGAGACCGGCGCGGCGCGTGGCAATTGCGATGGTTGTGGCTTCCATTCCCACTAAGAAAGTGAAATTTTTCATATCATCATTTCCTCGCTCTGGTACTAAAGGGAAGCACCTGGTTGAGTTACGCCACTTAACACGCAATGCCTCATGAAAAATTATATAAATTTGAAAATATAAAATTATTTTGGTATGTAGAATAACAAAAATATTTTTTATTTTAATTTAAATTTGAATCCAGGCCACTTGAGGCTAGTTGTAGCGCAAGGGCACAAAGTGTGACTGTAACCAAGGCTGTTTGTGGGTTCGACGCAATGAAATATTTATTTAAATTTTTATTTTTATTTCTTCACTCGGGTGTCTATGTAAAGCGGCGTTGAGGTTTGCCACTTAACAGGCAATGCCTCCAGAATTTGGCGGAGTGTCTTCACACTAGGTTCTCTCCGCCTACCCTGCTGTGTACATAATACAATCTTTCATTTTGCCACTCTTAATAAGTACGGAGATAGATCCCGCCACTCAAAAAAGCTATATCCCAAGAATGCTTACGATACCAATAGCAATTTTTATCAAAGAAAAACATTCACTAAAATATATAGCAATAATTGGATAACTACCACACTATTTACTAAAGACAACTTGTTTCCTTTTATCATAGTGCCCAAATCACATATTACACTCAAGTACGTGACTACCGCGTTAATTTACTTTCGAGACAGAATTTTGCGACTTCTATCAGTTTCGTGATCAAAATATAATGTTGGATTCTATATAACATGGGTAGGAACCTCTTAAAGCATCTATAACAGGGTAGGCAGAGGGAACCCAGTGTTTAGAAATACCGTTCCTCATTTTCGGCTGAATTTTCGAATTGCTGAATAATGATTAGCGAAACTCAAAATTGCTTTTTATCTAAAATATATAATGTTATATATACAAAAAGTTGCAAGGCCAACGTGGCTTAGTGTGACAGCGCCTCTTCTTTCGACTCAAATTAGAGACATTACGTATAATTAAATGACGAATTAATTAATTGAGGCGTCGAGAAAGAATCGAGGTCACAACCTTCGCGCTTACAGTACCACGATGGTCTCATTAGTTTTTTTTTACTTTTCGCTATAAGCCTGACATAGCAGTTAACACACTCCGTCCCCATTAAAACGTTTCCGTTTCCCACTTTCCGCCGAATTCTGGAGGCATGACGTGTGAAGTGGCCGAACTCAACCCCGCGCTTCCCCTGGTTTGGAAAACAGACTCATAACCTTTCACATTCACAATCTCACGTTTGCGCGCCTACGCCACGATGGCCTCACAACTTTTATTATTTCCTTAATAGTCCTATCATTCCCAAATAAAGTTGTTATCCTTTACATGCATACAATTAGCAGCGGCCATTAAGACTTCTCTACCATTGAATGCCGTGTACATCCGAGTGTATTCAAATAAAAAAGCAATTCACCCGCAGACGTTAGAAGTCGAACTTTTTCTGTAACGGCTAAGCGTTCGTATCAGTTTTATTATAATGTGTTTTAGATGATCTTTTATTTTTCGTTTTC
>DWGR01001651.1:0-15486 GCA_018247715.1 Heliconius burneyi | reverse complement strand
TTCAAGATTGTGATAATTTTATAGTTTCAACTTTTATTTTATAAATAATAATTATAATTAATAATTTTCTTTATCATTATAAAACAATTTAGATAAGATATTTAACTTACATATTAAATGTATGACCAAATACAATATTGATTCATACTTATATAATTAAGTGATAAGTGTTGGTTATTTTTATTTGGTAATAAAATATTTTCAATATATAAATGTTAATAAAAACGTTGTTTCTGTGTGTTGTGTTGTTTAGTAGTAGTAGAAGTAAACAGGAACTTACCAGTAAATACTAATATGGCTCCGAGCCATTGCCTTGAGTGTAGTACATTGCCAAATACAATGACAGAGGCCAGTACCGTAAAGAACTTTCTAGTTGTTGTCACTACGGAGCATGGGAGAGGACCAAATTGAGCCACCTGAAATATATCACAATAATAATCGAATTCAAAATATTTTTTATTCAAATAGACTATTATTAGCACTTTTGAATCGTCGAGTGAACGTATAAATAAAAAGCTACCATCGGTTCGTTCGTTCGTTTAGAATACACTGTGGAATTTTATTATATACACGTATACCGAGACCCATAAAAGATTTGTTAACTTTTTGGAGGCGAAAACGTGGCGTAACAAGCTCATCTTTATTTTTCGTTCTAATCGTATGTCTATCACTATTTTTACTATGGCACTGTATATTTTGTCGGACAAACAGAATATTATAATACACAAATTGTGAAGCACTTCCAAGCAATTTTAATTGTCAACGCGGCAGAACTGAGTTTATCCGCAAGTGCTTCTAGATGGGTGTTCCACTGGAGTTTGGAATCTACATTTATGCCTAAGAAAATAGCTGGTTCCGACATATCGAGAGTTTCTCCTTTAATTATTAAACTAAAATTATATTTTTTAACATTTGGTAAGGCAAACTCAATGCATTTCGTTTATTGTTTAGCATTTAACATTATATTATTAGCATCAAAACAACGATGAATATGCGATAATGCACTATTCACTTCGTCATAGTTTATTTTGTGTTTGTCAACCTTAAATATTAAACAGGTATCATCCGCGAAAAGTACAATATTACATAGGTTCTTCACATAAAAAGGCAGATCGTTAATATAAAGAAACACAAGGGGACGACAATAGATCCTTGTGGAACACCCATCTTTAGAAGAGATCTAGATGATTTTACATTATTTATACAACCTTCTGGATTCTTTGATTTAGATATGAGGCAATAAGATCAAGGGCGGTATCTTGTATACCCTAATGATAAAGTTTTAATAACAGAGTTTCGTGGTCTACACAATCAATTGCATTTTGTGACTGCTCCCATGCGTCGTAAATGTGTTTTAAGAGTGCAGCACCCGCATCCGTAGTGAACTTGCCTTCTGTGAAACCATATTGCTCCCTATGGTACTATATATATAAATTTTCTTAAATATTAACAATTGTTTCTACAATTGTTAATATTTAAGAAAATTGTGAGCTGATTAAATATATTTTTTTGAAATATTTTACTTAAAGACGGAAAAACAGAGATCGGCCTGTAATTTCCAGGTTCAGATCTATCTCCACTTTTGTAAAGCGGCACTATTTTATTATATTTCATTAAATAAGAAAAAGTACAAGATTCTACACAGTTGTTAAAAATTAAAGCTAGATAAGTAGCTATATTAGGTATAATTGTATTAAGAACTTAAACAGACAATTTCATCTGGAGACACATTCTTAAACACAAAATTTTGTCTACAACTATTTATATGGGTTTTTAGTACTAATTCTGTTTTCGAAGGAGATGGTGGCAGTGAACGTCTTACTTCAATCGGTATTTCAGAAAAAAAAATGAAAAGTATTTGCGACTTCTAAATCTGAATTTAAATTATATTATTAACTTTTAATTTAATAGGTTCACTGACAGCTTTAGATCTCCCAGTTACAGTAGTAATAGCATCCCATGTAGCTTTAATTTTTTTACTAGAGTTCAAAATTTTTGCTCTTATGTACATAGACTTAGCCTGGATACATATATTTTTAAATATTTTTGAAAAATTTCTAACTTTTAACAAGAACGCTGGATCTTGATTCTATTGCGTCATATTATATAATTGGTATAGTTTGTTTCTGCTTCGGTATATATCAATAGTTATTTTCGCTAAAAGTTAGCTTCGAGTTTTTATACATTTTTTTTTACTTTAAAAAACTTTGCAATATAAATGATTAGGATTTAATCCGGTTATTTCTAAGTTTTTCCTATAACTTACTACTACTTACTATTAAAAAGATTTGTTTTACTTTCAGTGATTGGTCTGATATTTGTTTTCGTTCTGCGACTATTTTATCTATTACAGAAAATTCTTGACCACAATAATTAGAGCTTAGATTAGTAACAATTTCATTTTCTACAGTCTCACAATGACAAAAAACATCATCTATACAAGTAGCTGACGTACTCGTTATACGAGTTGGGTCATAGAAAATATTAATATATAATATAACTAAGGTCGTCGTAACGTCGTAACTTTATATTATTATTACGTAACGTAATTTAAAATTATTATTATCTCTCTCTGATAACAAGACAAAGCGCAGCGTTGTTTTACTTTGAATTTTCATATTTCCTCAACAATAAATGAATAATACGATGATCTCGCAAAGTTGTGTCGATGACATTGCTAAATGAGGGCCATCTAGTTAAAATGATAATATTATAATATATTTATATACAGTTTCCACATTAAATAATACTAAACCTAAATTTTTGCTTTAATGTCTATCAATCTCAAGATTTTTTTCGTCTACTATAATTTTCTAATTTACTTTCCATTTTCAAATTATGAGAGAAAAGTGTCTCAAATACTGATCGTGTAAAAATATGCATCGCGCTATTTAGGTTGCGCGACATTTTACTTCGTAATGCTATATGTGCCTAGCCAACATTATTAACAACAAGTTGAAATTGAAGCGATGGTGATACGATCCGAACATTCTGACTACTAAGCTCATAAGCTACGTAGAAATTTTTATATGCTTGTTAAAGTTATTTATATTTTTAGCTGGTCTATATGCAGATACAAATTTCTGCTACACAAAGAAATTTTGCTCTCTTTGGATATTCATTTGACAAGAGACAATCATATTTTTACATATTTAAAAATGTTATTTCACATTGAGAATAGAAAAATATACTTAATAAACTTAGAAATCTGATCAATAATGTATGTTTACTTAGTGCTTACCATATAAAATATAAACAATTGACCCAAAGCTCCCATCAACGCGAGGCCAATTATATATATAATTATTTCTGGATATGAAGTAACAAATGTGATGAATTTGAAAATTTCACCACTTATCAAAACACCGAATGAAATAATAATGGAAGACCTGAAATTAAAATTGAATAAATATATAAAAAATAGTCGTTTTTTTTGTTGAACACAAAAAAAATATTACAATGACACAATATCATTATTTAACAGTTGTAGTTGTTATTCAACATTGAGATTAAATCTTTGTTAAATAATAAAAAATATAAATCGCAAGGAGCGGCCACATTGCCCTGCTCACTTAACTTCACGCTTTATCCCTAGGGGGATAGTCAGAGAGAACGGAGTTCGAAACTGCTCGCTTAAATATATATAAATTCAAGTACCTAAACTCTCTAACATAACATGACTACTGTCTCACATGAAGTCAATTTAAAAACAAATAATAATATTTTAAAGAAGTCAAAATGCTTTAATAAAAAATAAAATAAATACACAGTGATGGTAAATTATACCAGCATAGCATGGTTCTGAGTTCAAGATCAAATAATTAGCTTTAGTGAAGATATCAAGATAACATTCAACTCAATTTTGGTACGAAACAAATACCTAGTTGGGTTCATATTTTCTATATAAGCTTTATTCGTATGACTGACCGCGTCTTAGCTCTCATACTCATAGTTATACAAAAAATTGCAAAATTTACTTCTATTTTAGATGTTTAACCGCATATAGCATGAATTGTTGAAAAATTCGCATAGCAATAACGAATAGAAAGTATCAGAGCAGGTCAAAAAGGCCACAAAATATATCTTAGTATTTAAGAATAAAGAAAAGGAAACATTTTGCTATAGTACAAAGAAAGTATTAAATATATCACATATTAAACATATCAAATCACATATTAATTATCCAGGGCCTTCGTGACACAAAGGCACAAGCTTGTGACTGTGAACGGAATGGTAGTGGGTTCGATATCCAATTGGGGGAATGAAATATTTAATATTTTCATATCTTCACTCTGGAAACGAGGAAAAGCGCCTCCGCTTAAATTCCGCCAGTCAACACGCATGCTTCAGGAAGTCAGCAGAAACTGGGGAACGAAGTGTCTTAATAGTAGGTTCCCAGGTTCCCTCTGCCTACCCTACCGTATGCAGGATACAGCGTGAAGCTAAATAAATAAAAAATAAACATTTATCACAAATTCATTTGTAATTTATTGCTAATAAATATTAAAATTAAATATAGAAAACATTTTAATCAAAAAAATACTATTAAAATAGTATTTAAAGCATTCGACATTTCATGACATAAAGAAGCGCATGTGCTGTGAGATAAAATATTTCAAATGTATAGGCTTTCCGATACCATAATCCTACTAATAAAGTACTGAACAGATTTAGATGAAACTTTACAGTAATATGGCTTTGTATACATCAGAATAACTATAGGTTACAATTTATGTAAACATTTTGTATATAATAGCAAGTGAACATGATTAAGATGTTTTCTGAAATATGGGTTACATATCCATATACTAGTGACCACTCGCAGCCTTCACTTGCTTAAACTTCACATAACACAAGTATTTATTTTGTCATCTGTTTTTTTTCGTGATCTAATAACATTATCATTTTAAAGAGATATTGAAAATTAAAGTATCAGCTAGTTTAGTAAGACAGTTAAGAATTTTGTAGAAATTTATCAAAGAAAAAACTTTATATTCACAAGTTTATAAGCCGATTTAAATAAACGAACACTTAAACGCATTAGAATCAAACCATTTCTGAGATTAGCATGTAAAAATGCAACACAGTCAATTTTCTATGCACAAACAGTGATCAGTTACAATTTTATTATATGTAGATAGATAGATTAAGATTCATGAGGTAATTAATACATACTTGAAATTAAGTAAGCCTTTAGTATAAAATTACAATTTTTTTTATGAAGTACTTACCAAAGATTTGTATTTAACATCATAGAATAGGCCGTTGGAGACGATTCACTTTTGATTCTCTCCTGGAAAACAATATACATATAATATTTAATGCCTATTAAGATGTATTTAATGATGATGAATGACTTATATCATCAAAGACAAAGAATTTTGCTACAAAACTCAATATCACATTCTTTATTCCACCAAAGTAGAATGATATGCACATTGAGAGACAACACATTTTCATACTATATTAATAGAATTATATCAAGATGGTCAAACAAAAATAGCAACAGAGACCCTCCGACCATTACACATTATCCATAATTTAGTGTGCATTACATGTTTTGCAATTTTACATTTAAATATTATTAAATTGTAACATGAGTTCAGGAATTACATTTGTGCACACAAATTTGGTTTTTTAATATATAAATATATACTATATTGTAAAATGTGATTTCATAAACTTACATCCTTACTTCCTTTTTTATTAAGTGTGACATAATATATGGTTGGCCTCATACATTAAGAGAAACATTTGATAATAAAATCAAAACATTATATTTTTTATTTTAATTTACATATAAGCTATTACTTCTAGATAGCAACAAATCTAAGATATCTCGGTTTCCTGCTTTATTCCAATTTGAGACACTGTATGTTGAGTGGCAGAACACCATGAGGAGCACCACGGATTGCCTTTTTAGAGGGAGAATTATTATTTTTTTCCCTGAATAGGGATTGAACCTATAACCATTGATTTACTGTCAGATGTTGTCCCATCAAACTATAATAATCTGTTTAAAATATATAAAAAATAAAGGGAAGCAGATATTTACCTGTACTGCACCAGTCAATCCATCCATTATCAAAGACAGGACAAGTAAAAGTTCCCCAATTCCCATACCAGAGGAACTATCAACTGCTTTCTTCGCTTGATCTTTATACATAAACAGAACTATCCCAAGTACTATGAGGAATACAAAGAAATATTTCCTCAGGGGGTATGATTTTCTCCCAATAAGAACACCAAGAACCATAACTGGTATGGGTTTTGCTGCTTTACCTACTACCTGGAAATTAAGATAAGTTTTTTAGTGTTAAAATATAATAAATTATTAAGATGCTTGAATTGTTATTTTAAGAATTAAAAAAGAGAAAAGCTGCCGACTGTTTTTTTCCTGCGTAGCCGGATAGACAAAAGGATCTTGTTGTTGAAACACACTATTCCCCACTCTTGGTGAATTTTTGTGACTTTATTTCAAAGCCACAACTATTGCATTTACAGAGAAATATTAATTATGCACTGCACCACAATCCTTAGCCACTTAGCCTCTATATGAGCGAAACTAACACAATTTAGAGGAGATGCAGTGTACTAGATATAACTAGACTATAAAATAAAAAGAAAAAAATCCTTTATTAAAAAACTTAAATAACACTCTTTAAAATAATATCCCATTATAGGTTAAAATACTTTGTGTACTAAAAAAGGCTTTGTATCATTTGTATTGTCCATGTGTTATAGTATTTTATTACAAAATGCAACAACAAAAAAAAAACAATATTTTAAATAGGATAAATATTGATTGTTTTTATTAATGGAAGCAGTAACTTTCATTAAAGTAAATAATAACAATAATAGCAGTTTGGTTTTATCCATATATGTACTATGGAACTTTTTTATTTTTACATCAACTGTTGTAAATAATATAGTATGCAGTACCTGTGTGGGATAGTTAACCCATTGCAATGCCATAATTGAGCACACCATAGCTAATAAATAAGTTGTAGCTGAGGAAAAATAGTAAATTGTACGTGTCGTGTCTTTTTCATGTTTCCAAGAGACCTGAAAGTATTGGATTACTTTTATATTTAAATGTACTTATTTCTTGGTACTCTGAACATTTTATCAATTTTGTTAGTTTAGTTTAAACATAAGTGAAATTCTTAATTAAGCTAACAGATCATTACTTAAAGCTTACCATTAAAATTTGTGCAAATATATAATTAAGTACACATTGAATTAGAACAAGAGATAGAGCGCAGGTAAATTGTTCACCATTGTTACCATATTTTCCTCTTGTTATTTTTTCTTGTAACATACCAAACACAAAGTAACAGAAAAATATAGAAGCGGAATAAAATATAAACTGAATTTCCCGCTTTTGTATTGCCATTGTTGCTTATCAAATAATGAAAGTCTAAAATTTAAAATTAAGTAATAATAGTTCCTTATCAATGTACCCTGTATAATATAAATGATCAAATACTAGCTCTTAACTTTGAAAGACACGTAGTTAACTTTTTAATTTATAAAATTGAAAGTAAAATCTGTGACTGTGACAAATACTAAAATAACACGTAAACCAAGGAACATGTATCTAGAACAGGGGTTCCCAATCTTTTCTTGTTCGGGGGCCACTTTTATATCAATATTGCTAGCAGGGACCACTATGTAGGTATAATAAATATAAACTTAAATAATCAAACACAAATTTTCACACCGGCCCACAAAAATTAAAATTGTTCGCGGACCATTTTTAGGCTTCTGCGGACCACTGGTTGGGAACCAGGCTCTACAATCTTAGTACAACGAAGCTGGAAACTTTTGACGTATAATATTATTAAATTAAGAAGTATATGGAGTATCGAGGCTTTAGTCCATAATAGACAACTTTTTATTTTGTAGCATTATATAATTCTGACTAAAAAATCGCCTAAAATCCCTAAAAGGGACATCGCCTTAGCATTGAATATTTCAATGAACAACAATAATATTAAATAAATTTATTAATTTTGTATATTTATAATTATTAACAAAAAATATGAAATATCTGTTAATGCTGATGTCGCTCGTCGACTTCGGTATTCAAATAGGATATTTTTGTAATAGTTTATGCGATTTTCCGTTGAGTTGAGCTCAAGTTCCTCCGGTAAATTAATTTAACTGTTACAACTTTGTTTGTTGTTGAGTTTGTACTCTTAGAAGATTTCTTATAGCATATTATATCTTCAGACAAACATTGCTGTGTTCCTGGATGCAAGGAGAGTGGAGGTATTTTTGATTTTAATAATAAATATGTATATGGTCTATGTTTCATTCCCTATAGTTAAAAATATAAGTACAGAAAGCCTAACACCTAACCTAACCTAACTTTAGCTGAAGGTAAGATAGTATATAATTTTAATTTATAATGGTGGGCCTGTGCGGGGCTACGTCTACTGAAAAAGAAATATTAATAAAAAAATTGAAGACTAAAGATTCAGTCAATTCAGTAAGACAGTTGTATAAAATAACAGTAACGGTAGTTAGCAAATATGTCGAACTAAGTACTATAAATTGACATAACTTTTTTATTTATGAACTGATTGTAAGAACAGAACCCAACACTGCGATTTACTTTCACACCAGAGCAAAGAAATTAAAATATAAATGTTTCATTTCCTCGAGATGGGAGTGAACCCACAATCAGTTGTGTTTACAATCACACTTTGTGCCCCTGCACCACAGCTGGCCCCAATTCCAAGACTATTTCAATAATGAAGCAAATTGCTATCAATTCGCAATTAAAACAATAGTAAAATTCTTAATGATTATCTGTTTAAACTTTTTAAAAGTTGAAGAACTTGATATTATAATTTTTTTTATAATCAAGTTATATAATACTACTATATAATACTATATTAAAATATATATATATATATTAAGAACATATCATTTATGAGCAAACACCTAATGGCAGAAGTAAAAATCCAATATGGAATACCATAGCTTATCCCATTCTTAATTATGTGGAGTTTTTAACATTTTATTAACATCATTTTCAGATAAAGGTGTTCTACCTGCAAAATGTAAACAAATGGCTGACCTTATATCATTTTTGGACAATATTTTTGACTCCACAAATGGCAGCAAAAAACCACACCCAAGTCTGTGCACGATAAAATATGGACAGAGGCAAAAATTATATTTAATTTGATGATATTTTTGTCATGCAGTAGAAAAGTAGAATCTGTTTCCATTGTGTCAAATTGGGAAGAATTGTCACTGAATGGAATTTAAACATTATTTAAAAAATTAAGTGTTGAGAACGATATTAACTCAGTGTGGTTGCGACACCTAAATCAAGATCCCTTGTAATTTTTTTTGGTGCAGTAAGAAGTCTTGGTCATGGGTGATACAAACAACAACCCCACTTGTGATCAATTTGAGTCAACATTTGCAGCACTTATAATAAGTAATGAAAACACTGTCCACATATCCAAGATGTATTTAATCAAACAATGAAACAAAATTTAGAAAAAAGAAAATTAAAAGAAATAATCAAAACTACAATAGTTGTATGTATTGATTTTCATTGTTTTCAATGAGTTTTACATAAAAATAAATTAGTTGTTTATATAATTAATAATGTGATTTGTTGTCTTATGTATAACTATTGTAAAAATATTAATAAAATATTGGCTGGGATAAAGCAAATAGATAATGATTGTGATAAATTCCAAATGAATGCAAAGAAATTAAAAAAATGTTTTTTGTGTGTCTTTTAAGACACCTAGTGTGATTTAAGATATATACTCTTATGTTAAATAACATAAGAGTATATATCTTAAATCACATATATTAAATTATTTACACTCCACACATTAAAATCCCCATTTATGATTTGGCAACAATGTAAATTGAAAATTAATTAAAGTATTTAGTTGTGTAAAAATCATAAATAAAACCACAATAATTACGTATGTAAATTTTTATTTATTTCTTAGAGTATTATTTACTTGTCCAATTAAGGCTTCCTGTATGTTATCTTTATGCATTTTTCTGTTTTCCTAAAATATATATTATTCTTGTGCTTTAGGAAAGCAGTTCATCTGTAACAAAAGAATTTATTTAAAATACATATAATTTAAAGTTCATTTTTGTATTGTTTTTCATAACATTAAGTGCTTTATTATTATAATTATAATGTTCATTATTACATTTACTTTTCTAAAGGATAGTTAATCCTTTAAGTAGTCATATCAAAAGTAAATTTCCAGCATATATGGTTTATATTTGAATATATTATATTTGCAATTGGAGCAAAGAAAAATTGGGCATTAATTTACATAAATCATAAAAGAATATTTTTTTAAATACTAGAGGCCCGCGCGGCTACGCCCGCTTTAAATATACAAATGTTAAGGAAAAAGCCGACCAAGCGCAAGTCAGACTCGCTCACATAAGGTTCTGTATCAATTTCTGGATCATTTGTCGAACTAACTGTCTACTTTAAATTGACATAACTTTTTTATTTATGAACTGATTGTATTACAATCAGTAAATAAACCCTAGATGTTTACGGACGATTGCCAAAATCAATTGTATCATTGTATCACAAACTGTACTCACATTTAAGGAATGGAAGTGTAAAAATAATATAAAACAATTAAATACCTCTTCTCGTGCTGTGAACTCTAAACCAATATTTTTATGTCATTTTCATGTATTTCTCAAATTTTATATTTTTTAAAAGTTAATGTCCCTTGTTTAGAAAGGAATCTCTTTCATCTGTAAATAAAGAATTCATTTAAAATTTATATTATTGTATTTTATTATTGTTTATTACAGTTTGTAGTTGCATAATTTTAAGTGCCATCAATATTATAATTTAAAAAAAAATAGCTTCACGCTGTGTCCCACATACTTCAGGCTAGGCAGAGATACCGAATGCTAAGACACTCCATTGCCTACTTTTTTATTTTTAAATTTTTAGAGACACTGCGTGTTGAGTGGCGAAACTCAAGCCCGGGCTTTTACCTTCGTGCTAGGCGAAGGAATGAATATTTTAATAAATAATTATTATAATTTTGATAAATAATTATTTCCACAAGTCGAGATCGAATCCACAACCACCACATTACAGTCGTCAGTCATTCAGGGGCACAATACGTATTAATTTGTTGTTAAAAGCGGAATCAAGAATGCATGCTTTTCTTAATTATAGTGAATTAAATTTATCTGTTTAGGTATATTAGACAAACAAAATTGTGCCATAAAATAGACTATCGTAATATTAATTTCGTTTCCCACGTGAAATAATCGTGTTTCTTTTAGTTATTTTGTAAAATTTGACTGTGTCAATGGCAACACTGCTATCTTGGTGTCATTGGTTAACCAACATAACATAACAATCACCCGCCGGTGATTGTTATTGAATGTAACATAGCTAATTGTTAATTTTTTAAAATTCTTGTGTATATTACGTAATGATATTTTTAGTTTGGGGTTGGATGTACTAAGTTTGGTAAAACACGCGCTGAAGATGGCGAACGTCTTTCACAGGTTTCCGAAGACAGAAAAGTTTAATATTATCAAGTAAGTTAGGTAATATTATTTGATTGCGAATACCATCAAGCATTATAATTATGTTATTTATTTGGTAGCCAGTGTTTGGCTTGAAATTTTGTTGCTGTTAAACCAGTTCTAACAGAACTTCCACATTAAAGTTAAAATCAAAAGTGTAAAGTGTTAATATTAGAGAGCAGTAATTGCTAAAATATGTGTGTTTAGTTTACATGACTGTTAGGGTCATTAAAAGTAATATCAGAAGGGAATTAATTGTTTTTGACGAATAAATCAATTGTTTTGAATAACCTATAGTAACACTCCTATATTTTAAAATTCATCACTTAATTTTCTTTTTTTCAGGGCACAGGCTTGGGTCAAATGTTGTTGGCCTAGGACTTCTTTGGAGACATTTTAGTATCTCACTATAAAAGTGAAAGGCAAATCTAAGCATATAATATGCTCTGCCAGATATAATTGGGCCACCCTATTTACTTATAAACTGAGAAAATAGTGAAGACCAAGTAAATATTTTTTTTTTTGCTATTGTAAACTATGTTGTAAGGCATTCTGCTTTTCTTTTTTTTATGGGACAAGGACAAGGCAAACGAGCGTTCGGGTCACCTGAAGTGATCACCGCCGCCCATGACCATGTGTAACACCAGAGGAGCTACAGGTGCGTTGCCGGCCTTTAAGGTGGAGATAGATGCGCTTTACATTATGCTTTCATTGCATTTTCGTGTAATATACATTTACATTCTGCTTTACATGTATTTTTGGTTTCACATGTCTTGAATAGCAATATGTAATAAACACATGCATACTATATATACATATATCTTCTACATTTGACACATACATTTCATTTTTACATATTCATTTGTAATTTAACAATATAACAAATAATATGAATTGTTGACCTACTATTATGGATAATTAATGAAAAAATATTCTTGAAAATATAAGAAAGTTATTTTGTAGGTTCATCCTGTCTGTAAGATATTATTATTTGTTAGATTACTATCTGAAACTTTATTTGTAACTGGTGATCAATATTGTCTTGTCTATGTTTTTGCAGATTGGTAAGCAGACAAGTATAATGCAGCTGTAGAGCCGGAGAAGCTTCAAGACTGATTAGTAAATTATAAAAGTAATTTTATTTCTATTGAGGTGTGACTATGTGTGCTGCAAAATCGACTGGTTGTGGGTTCAATCCCCACTCGAGGAAGTGAAATATTTTTTACGTTTATATTTCCATTTTCTTTATTCTGGTGTCGAGGCAAAGCGCGGCGTTGAGTTCTGCCACTCAACACGCAATGCCAAGAATTCGGCAGAAAGTGCGGAACGGAGCGTCTTAACACTAGGTTCCCTCTGCCTACCCTGCTATGAAAGGGATATGATGTAGCATGAAGCCGATTTACTTTTGTTGTAATTATCATGTGCATTATAACATATACCTTTCTTAATTATCTCTTTATTATAATATAATGCTATATAAGAAACAGACAGGTATAATAAATAATTGTCACACAGATGTAATACAACATGGATTATTGATGCAAATAACAATATTTACTGGATGCAATATTTGTTAAATTCCCAGCAATAATCTGCCTAAATATTTGTGAAGAAAGTTTTATCCTCCTTATAAGGTGTTTTACATTTACATGTAAATATATTGTAGTTTTCAATCAGAGCAAAGACAAGGTCCGCATTGTTCATATAAATTATAAAATATTATTTTATTTCATAAATACATTTTAGATTTTTTTTAATCTCACTATTTCTTTCATTTTCTTCTGGTATGTCTTATCTATAGTTTCAACTCCCCGGGAGTTGTATCCCGTATTGTCTCAAAGCACTTAATGTTATGACAAACTGTAAATAGTATGCAATAATATGAATGGTAAATTAATTCTTTTGTTACAGATGAACATCCTCCTAAAACATGCGATAGTAACTTTTTAAAAAACTTGATTAATTTGAAAAATAGAGAAATGCAGGAAGGCTAAGAGCCAAAAAGCAAGAGAAGAGGTATTTCATAATGTTATATATACAAAAATATTAAATTTCTTAAATGTCAGCAAAAAGTGTAATACAACTAATATTTTATTTATATTTTTTATAATTTTGTTAAATATAATGCCAACTTTGTCCTTGCTCTGATTGATTATCTTTTACATCCAAATGTAAAACACCCTATAAGGGTAAAATTTGCTGCACAACTATTTAGCCAATCTGTTGTCACTGGAAATTTACCTTTGATTGACTATTTAAAAGATAGTAGTTGCTATTTAAGAAAAGAATATGTAATAATGTACATGCCAATTATAATGATAAACCACTTAATATTATGAAAAAAAAAACAACAACTATACATAAACTTTAAATAATATGCAATAATATGAATTTTAAAAAAGCTTTTTATAAATTCTTTTCTTACAGATGAACTTCCTCCTAAAGCACAGGGCAGTAACTTCTAAAATATTCTTTTGTGAAAAACACAAATGCATGAAGAGTCACAGGCAGTCTTAGACAATAAAATGAAATTTTAAGAAAGAAATAAAAATATGCTCATAGGCGCACCTATGTACAAGTTGTTGATTTTGACTTACTTAAATTATGTTGGGTCCACGGATATAATGGTAAGAGTCAATTAATGTATTTTAAAATAAGTAAGTAATAAGTTTAAATTCAAAGATCAATCGAAATTTCAAATGTGATGGTTAGTCCATATTCCAATTTTTATTAATGTTTAATAAAATTTGTGTGTAATTTTTTTCATTACTCAAAAGACTGCTCTAAAACTCTGCAATAAAGCGGCTCGTGGAAAAGCACTCCCGAATGATCGACAATCCAACAGAATGAGAATCCTGTTTCAATATCTGCATGTCAACTCCTGTAAGTATTTTTAAAACATGTCTATGAAAGAGTTTTTACTTTTGTTTAAAAAAGGAATAAATTAATAATAAAAAAATATCTTCACGATAAAAATGTAAAAAATAAAAATACCATCTCACACCCAGGGAAGGGCAGAGGGAACCTAATGTTAATACAGTCCATTCCCCATTTTCCGCCAATTTCTAGAGACATTGTTGTATTGAATGGTGGAACCCAACGCCGCGCTTTGCCTCGACACCAGAGCGGAAAAAATAAAATATAAATTTAAATAAAAAAATCATTTCCCGGAGTCACAATCCACAACCACTTTTACCATAATTGTAAATTATAAGTTTATTCTTAAAAAATCGATTCATTAACAAAGTTTGTATTAAATTAAGTGATTCATTACATTTTACGTTTACTGTTACTATTTACAATTAAAATATATATGTAAATTTGTAGGCAGAAGCTGAAGATATCCCCTTTAGAGGAAACCCCAGTTCAGTGAATAAATCATTAGAAGTGAGGAACAGCCAATTGTGATTAATGTATATATAATATATATGATATGAAATATTATTAAAATTTTTTTTAATACCAATAGTTTATTACCTGTTTACACTTTTGATAAATTTAAATTGCAATTGACAATAAAATATTAACAATTTAACATATTTTGTTTGTATGGAAATCACAATTAATTGTTTATTTTTGAACAATTATAATTGTATTTGTGATTTATGGATACAAATGTTTATTTTTTAATATTCATTTGTGAATTACAATTAAAATTATTCGAAAAAATAAAACTTTTTACGTAGCACAGCAATTTGCAATTGAAGAATAATTTGAGGATAGTTTGATAGTGTGTTGCTAAAAGTGGATTTAAAAGTGCATGCTTTACTTAATTATAACAAATTAAATTGGTCTGCTGAAGAATATTAGACAAAGAGTATTATACAATAAATTGGACTGTATTAATTATAATATAGTCCAATTTATTGTATAATTCTTTTTGTTAATTATTTATATCGTTTGTTACTTTTTTGTTTA
>DWGR01001650.1:0-15487 GCA_018247715.1 Heliconius burneyi | reverse complement strand
CCTATATAGGGCCAAACGGTGTTTTGGCGTAAAGTACCGTCTCGCTCTGTTGATGACCCCCAGTTTCTTCGAGGCCAACTTGGCCTTGCTTTCCAGGTGATCGCGATACTGGCAGTCACTCGAAATAGTGTGTTGGTCATAGTTTTTTTTCAATAATTTGAGTCACATTTTTGTTTTGTTTTCATTTTACATTTGTAAAAGTGTATTATGATATAAAAAGGCATTAGCGCTCTTAAACAAAAAGTGATATTGTATATTTGTATTTCACTCTAAAATATTTTGATGCTTAACATTGTAAAATACTATAATAAAGCGTAACATAACTCAAACATACCCAAACAAGTAGAAAGTTCGTAGAATATGAACAAAATATATCACAGTAATGTGACAGCGAACTGCAACGACTCTTGGATCGAGCAGTAAATATGTTTTAACATCTGGTCGCCATTTTTCTTATATAAAACTGATGAATTCGTGTTCTGTAAGGTATTTTTAAAATAGAATTTAAAAAGGTATACCCTATGTAAACTTTATAACTAAAAACTATGGTATTAAGAACAGGTGGCTGTCCTCATTATTGTTTATATGGACTTTATGAACATCCCCTCCTGTTTTAGCAACTTATTTTTGAAAATAAATAACATTTTAGACATAAAACATTATACTACTCCTTTAGAATATTCAATAAATTATTACTCGTAAAATAAACTTACATCCCGTTGCACAATTCATTAAAAGTATTCTGCATCATGCTTTGGTGGTCTTCCACATTTTATACAACCTATAAAGTGAACTTAATTTAGAATTTACGTAGCAAATACGAACTAACTATAACAGTGTACACGCGCTCTTACACTCGCTAGAATATTTAGTTCATTGTATGGCAATCCGTGACAGCTGGTACTTGTAGGGCTGTCGCTAATACTAGTAAATGTATTAATACGTTCTTCTTAACATTCGTCACTCTTTGTTACGGTATAAAATATAGCAACAAAGTATTTTTTCATTGTGTAAACTCAACGCTAGTGGGTTTATTTCCCTCCCGGAATAATGATTTACTTAATATTTTCATTTCTTCACTTTGCAAACGTATTCTCCTTTGATTTGAGCATGAATCTGTCAAATCAAAAATGTTTTGAAAATATTATATAAAATGTTACTATGTATATTATACATCCTTAATTTAAATTATGATAGGAATAATACTAAATAAAATATGAAGACAATTATGGTATTCACAACCATAAATGAGGACTATACACTCAAATATTATTCCATATTATTTGAATGTGGTGTGGTAACGTTGAGCTGCAATAAATATGCATGGGCTTTTGTTTCCGTAGACGTACGATAAATAAGTATTTATTTTCTTGGTGAAGTATTGAGATTTAAGAAGTAAATTCTGAAACCGTAAATTACGCTATTGAAGTTAATTTACATGTATAAAAGAGAACAACAAACCCACAATCATTGCAGGTCGTGCCACTGCACAATGACGGCCTCAAACTAATTCTATATTATAGTTTTTTATTCTGAAAATATAGTAGTTATCAGGTGGACTCTAGAACTTGAGATTTAACTAGTTGTAAAACTAGTATACAAACAATAGAACGGACTATTAAATACCACAACAGACTTGAATGTGCTTGAATTAACCTATTAAATAGCAAATTGTCGTAGTAGTATAGAAGTAGAGATGTATTATGGCTTTTATATCTAATGAGTAATGTTCAGAGTTGTCAGATTGTATTAAATGCAGTAAGAGATTATAAAGTTTAGATGTTATGAAGCAAAATATTTACTTAATAATAATTAAACAAACTTGCTTGTATGATTCTTGCATTTCATCATAATTTATGTTTGTTAAGAGGATAATTTAAAAAATATAGCTATATGTTTAATTGCACGTTAAGGTAATTGCATGTAATAAGGACTGCGCTTTTAAAAATCCTTGTAAATCAATTTTGAGAATTATGTTTATTTGTAAGATAACGTAAACAATCAAACTGATAATATTACACAAATAATAGGTACTAGCGATCTAAATAAGGTCTATAATTGAACTATAGGGAAAAGATGTACCAGATGATCTCTCGAAGTAAGATGATCCTTTGCTACTGCAGTAAAATTAAAAGCGTGCCGTTATTACACTCCGCTTTTCGTCCGAAATCAAGACCTTGCAGTGTTAATTAGTGGAACACAACGCTGCGCTTCTTTCTATCGGAGCGGCTAAATTAGAGTAATTCATCCTCACGAACGCAAATAGAACTCATAACCATCGCGTTTCTAGTCAGATGCTGCAGCACTACGCTGCGATGGTCTCAGTACAAAATCACCATTGCAATAAAATCCTGAAGAGAAACGTTTTAGAAGTTAGTCTTAAAAATTGAACTACAAGGAATAATCTGTAGATTTTTCTTATTATTATTTACAGCACCTCTTATCTGTCGCCGGAGTTCCCGAGTGGTTTAAACTTATGCTATTAATTCTCTTAAAGCGAATTGAAAATTTGACTCTTATTATGAAAATATTTTTCCGTTATGGAATTTAATATGGAGCTTACAATGTAAATTAAAAATATTTTTATATTTTATTCTGCTTATATAAAAATAAACTATTTATTTAAACAAAATCCACTACAAATACCTACAAAAATATTTATAAATTAAGAAAAAAATATTATATGTATTTTAATTTTAACCAACTATTATGTTTGTTTATTTAAAGCACTTAAACTATTTTAAAAGGCAAATTGTAATTAACTTTTCATATCACGTTCTACTATCATATTTCTATTAAAATAACTATGGATTAACATATTTACTTTAATTTTAATTAAACAATGTTAATAATAGTAAATATTAAATATTATAATATATATAAGATAATATATTATAATTTAGATTATTAAGACAATTCACTTTTATTTACTTTAAAAAAGTAACATCTCACTTAATGATATAATAGATATAAAGAGTTAAGGGAGTGCTTTGAATCCGCAATGACCAGAAAAATGATATCATCCGGATATTACTTCGACCGGACATCCATGGACAGACCACAGTATGTGACAGTGTACTTTACCACAAACTGTAAATAGCTTTTACTTCGACGTACACAAATCATTCTCACCAATATTTGTATAACGTAAAACATTTTTGTTTCACATAACAAGAGTTACGTATACATTTATATTAAGCCGGATCAATTTACGGATAACTTCATAAAATTGGTTGCTATATTTAATTTTCCTAAGTCCAATTATTCGTTTTTATGTCCACTTTTTTTTAACCTGCTCGCCTACTATATACTCTAGGGTAGAAACTGAAATAAACATACCAAGTTTATATTTTTTTTATTAAATCAGCCCATTGCCATCCCCTGCCGAATGTAGGCCTCCGTCATCAAGCGCCAACGATTTAAAGAAGGTAGCTGGCATCAGATGGACCAAGTGCATATTACGTTATAATTTATTTCACAGCACAATTAAAACATTATTCCGTCTGGTCGTTTATTTAAAGTCCTGTACAATCACTGTTCGTATTGTTATTGCAGAATAATATTTATATTTATACGGTGCAGTGTCGGATATACCGCAACATACTAACTATACGATAAAAAGCACTTCTCACTGAATGTTATTGCTCTAACAAGATTGTAATGTTTAAAGAAGTAAATAAATATTGGTAATATTAAACACTTTCCAAATATAGTAAAACTAATTAAAAATAATAATTCGAAAACAAACTAAATAGTTGGTAAAGATAAGTCTAACAAATACCTCTGAAAAGTTTTAAACGGAAAGCCGGCAATTTTTAATACATTGACACATTCGGAGCTTCCGAAGTCCCAACATTGTATGAGTAAAATTCAATAGTGCCGTAATCTAACTCATCCATTATTCTGCGTAAGGCGAGTAGACTGAGACTGACACTTTACATTTTTAGCATTTTTCTAATATTTTTTATGGTGATAGCAGGCCTCATTAGCATTTTATAAAATATTTTCATTGCATTCATGAGTGTATTAGCACTAAAGTCGGCTATGTTAAGTAAGTATAATATCCCAAGTTTTATCTTATGTCTAGAGATTTTGAAAGTCCAAGCCCCTCTAAAGCTGTGCAAGACAAATTAATAATAGCAACCGCTCATTAAACTTTACACAATGAAGACCAGCTAAGATAAGACCAACTTAGCCTTAGCGTTCACAATGAACTTAATGAAAAGACAAATACGAGATAAAAGGAAAGTTTCTTCTTTACAAACTGCAAAAACCATAACTTTGCAATATAAATCATTTTCTTCAACGAATTTCAAGTTCGAACTGCTAAAACCTAATGTTGAAAAACATTATATTAAAGTATCAAAGCGATTTAACTACCTAATCTGATAAAAAATCTTTTTTATCACCTATTTAAAAAAATCAAAATCTTTCAATATTTCACTTCCCCGAGTGGAGGTCGAATGCACAACCATTGCTTTACAGTCACATCCTTGTGCCGCAGCGCCACGACTATTTTAAGAATAAATTTACTAAAAGTTCTGATTTTAAATTTTTGTCCAATAATATTGTATGTTATAATTAACAATACACTACAAATGTACTCAGACGTAGCTTCTTATAAGTGAGTTTCCCTTCTTAAAATAACATCAACATCACAGCAATCTATATGAGAATTGTTCGTTCGTATAATTTTACAATGCTACCACACGTCGTAACAAATTCAAATTGCATTCCGTAAATAGCGGAATAACTTATGAGTTCATATATTCGCATAGCTGTGCTCCAAATGTCATCATACGTACGAGTATTTCCGGTTGATAGCTTTATTTATTTTACCATAAACAGCGCATGCAATCGGCTTATCCTCAATGGTCAGGAAATAAATAACCTTGTGATATTTTAGTGGTATATTATAGTGAGCTATATAATTTAGATTATATAATACAAATATAGATATTGTTTTATAAGTAGCAAATATTATGTTTCATACTGTGTTGGAAGTGGATTAGAATTTACATGGTTATGTGGTTACATCTTTGTTGATATTGAAAAATATAGTAGAAGTTGTTCATAAAATATCAGTAACGAAATCTTATCTATTCACGTCTCAGATGTATTATAGTAGTACTCCTAGTTAAAGTTAATAAAAGCTGTAGGGGAAAGAGTAAATTCAATTTGAGTCCATCCGTATTGCGCTCTAGCAAGGATTGTTGAGAATTTTATATCACTTGCTTTGTTAAGGATGGACACATTAGTATAAGAATATTTAAAACATTAGTTAGAAATGTAGTGAAATATGCAAGGATATATGTCTTATATAAAGTCCAAACGTACAAAAAAATGTACATATAATATTATTAGTTACACATTGTACGCGTGGATTGTACGCAGATCGTTTAATTCAACATGTAAAGCTTCATTCTGAAGCATTCTAATGTGTTTTTACTATAAATTCTGTGCTTTAGGTTAAGTAACCTTTTTTAGCTTCACGTTGTATTCCGCACATAGTAGAGTAGGTAGGAGGGACCTGGGAACCCATAGTTAAGTAGGCCGTGGTCACGGGTACTCAGTGTGGCGTGGGCATGGCACAGACTACTGTAAAGTGTTGCTGTTAAACGTGGGATTTCCAAAAATATATAATGCTAAATTTAGGCGATTAATAATAGTCAAGACTGTCCATTCTCATTAAGACTTTTCCGATTCCCATTTTCCGCCAAATTATTTAGGTACTGCGTGGTTTGTGGCGGAACTCAACAGCGCGCTTGCTTTCTTATTCTCATAAGAAGGAATTAAAAATATTAAATATTTTCTAGTGGGATCATTTCCTATCATAGCAATCATTTTTTCTCTATAATAAACAAAGTTCTTTATTTAATATATATACAAGCATTATAATCAGCTACAAGAAGAGCTATAGGTACATATATAACTCATAACAAGATCTGTGACGATCGTTATTAAAATTGTATCTAAGATGTAACAATAACATAGCAAGCCCATACGTTTCCATTCAATTAAACAAACTTGAATGAAATATTCCCACAGTACACACTTTGGTTAGGAAGTACAGCAGAATTGCGTATTTGTAGCCCCTATATTTGCTCATACATCATGAATGCTAACAGTGCAGTCGGGCCTCGCTTGCACGAACCGAATTTCAAGTACATAAAACATCCTATAACTGAGCAATAGAGGCCATACTGAAACAAAGAAAAAGGCTGAGGAATCACTTATGCATGTAATACGTATAATATTATACCACAGCCTGTTGCGTTTATAGTAGAGAGTTCTTTTCGTACATATCCATTATAAAGGCTAACTGAATAGTTAGCTAAAATAAAAATACAACCTTTAAAATCTCAATTCAATTTACGTCAAAAACAATGAAAATAATAAAAAGTTGCATACGTTTGTAACCAACAATAAACTAAGTGGGAGCGCGCGCACACACAGGCGGACTCACATTCGCTTCTCTATTATGAAAGTGGAGATTGCAAAATGGATGTTATAATGCAGATAAATTTCTTCTCATTACGGTGTAATGAAGTAATATCATAAGTGGCCTTTTGGAAAAATTGTATATGAAAGTTTGTACTAGGTGGTTATATATTTTGTTACATATTTTAGTTATGTATAAAATAACAATAATTATTTTGTCAGTTAAACGTCTTACATCATAAAAGCACACATACACTGTAAACTTGGTATGAATGAGTAGTATTTATTACAAGTCAGTACTTAACATAAGAAAAGATTTATATTTACTTATGCATGTATGTCAGTATACAAATTTAAAGATTTGAGGCCTCTGAAATCATAGAAACATTGCGTGTTGAGTAGCAGAACTCAACGCCGCGTTGTGCCTCGACACCAGAGCGAAGAAATGAAATATACACGTAAATAAATATTTCACTTCCTCGAGTAAGGATCGAACCCAAACCATCGCGTTACAGTCACACCCTCATTTCCTGCGTCACGACATAGCTCACCACACAACTTACCGGCCGTCAATATGTAATGTAACACATAATTTATTATGTAGCAGCTAGTACTTATTTCTATGCTGGTGAATAAAATTTAGTTAATATAGATTTCCTTCCCTCCATTTTCAAAACAGTTCGTAGCATAATAATAAGATTTTTAGTTAATATTAGACCTTTGAAAGCTTAAAATTCAGTCCTGAGATTGCGAGACCTTATCAGTTGGCCTAATTTAATTCATTGTCCCCGCCTTGTCGACCCTTTCCTGACAAAGTGTAAACGATTCTCTGCAAAAATCTTGAATTGCGCATATTAATGTGATAATTTTTCATATATTTTTTTCGCTTAATAGCTATTTAATTTACATATAACAAGTTAATTCTTCGTTGCGTTGGTCTATTCATTATATAAGAAGAATAGAACAGTAATGAGAATGTTGCTTCTAAACCCTTTGTATCCATTTTATTAGTAAGATAACAAGATAAAAATTGAAAAATGTTATTCATTGCAAATAAGAACTCGCGTATAATTTTATGTAAGATCGAATTTAAAACAATTTCCATTTCTTCGCTCTGCTGACGAGGCAAAAGCGCGGCGTTGAGTTCTGCCCCTCAACATGCAATGCCTCCAGAATTCGGCAGAAAGTACAGAACGGAATGTCTTAACACTAGATTCCCTCCGCCTACCATGCTGTGTGCGGGATACATCGTGAAGCGAATTTCATCGTAGGTCGTATATTAGAGGCTTATCGTCAAGTGATGGGCCTCGATATCGTCGTCATCGTAGAGTAACTAGTTATTTTAATATTCAAAATACTTAAAAATGCCTAAGCTATAATGCTGGAAAGTGGTGGTAAGTAAACTATAATAAAATTTACTTGAAAAAATTTTACTTGAAAGATGTTACTTCCTTTATAATGCCAAAGAGTTTACATAACAAGCATAAAGTTTGTCTTTCATGAAACCAGTAACCAAACAACACTTTGAGTTATAAAAGCAGCTTTAATATTATTTTGACCTGACATACTTGTAGATAACAAACGTAACGGCGGAATTATCTCAAATTACAAAAGAAAATTTGTTATTTCAGTGCCAGCGAAAAAGCCCAGTGGCGACACGAGATAAGAATACAACAAATGTTTATCAGTATCTTACTGTAGGCGCGTACTTACAAATCTTTTGAATTACGAAACCCAACTTAGCTTAGACTTATCTGTCAACAAGATACCTGAAATGGGCACCTATAGAGAGAACAAGGCGTGAGATGGTTACCGAGCGCTCTCTGATAAGTTCGCGATAGTACCCCCAAAGGATTATCTGCGCTGTTGCGTGGCATTTTGGACAGGGATATTGTTAATATTGTACTTTAATAAAACAAGAGATACATTTTAATTTTATAAGACTACTGACATATGATTAATAATAATTATTTCTTACTAATGACCTAAGGTCTATATAAAAACATTGAACTTTGTTTTTTATCTTTTGAAAAGTTTTGTTTACGTTTAAGAACTTTAATTATATAAACTGTAGAAACAAAAAACAACTTCGTGTAACAATTTTCATTTTTATTCCTTTTTATTTTCTAGTGCGCTTACAATTTTCGCTTTAGCAACGAAAATGTTTTTGTTTTAAGATAATATAGCGTAAGCAATTAAGTGAGGGTAAGTTATTGAAGAGACCCCGTTACTATATATTACCAAGTGTACATTCTTCTCAGTTTTGTTTCTGTTACAATAAAATTAAACTTAAATAGTCTATGAAGATCTTAACATTCATTAACTATTTAATTAATGTTAAGCTCTTAATTGACTACTTAGTGAGTTATTTTACTTTTGACATTCATAATAACAAAAACTAATATTCCAGTAATTAAACAGTAAGAACGTAATAGGTACACTAATTAGATACATAATTAACTTGTGATTCACAATTCTTAACTACGGTATACGTACATATTTGATTTAAATTTTCATGATATATTTTAAATTTAATTATTTTCTTTTTTTTAGCTTCACGTTGAATCCCGCACATAGCAGGGTAGACAGAGGGAACCTTACCGGGTTAGTGTCTTAATACTTAAGACACTGCATAGTCTAAGTTTACTTTAAATATATTGTTTTATTTGACTATTAATATACACATATAACTATATTTAATATCTACTTTAATGAAATTGTCTTAAGAAATAGAATACAACATCAAAGTAAACTCAATAATGTAACCATTATGTCAATCAACTTTAAACTTTATTTCAATAACCCCTCTATATAAATAAACCAAAATCAACTTCATGCTGTATCCCACATACAGCATGATGGGCAGAGGGAACCTAGTTTTAAGACACTCGAGTGGCAAAACTCAATGCCGCGCTTTTGCCTCTACACCAGAGCGAAGTAATTGAAAAATTTCAATAAACATCTCATCTCCTCGAGTGGGGATGAACCCACAACCAGTCGTTTTTACAGTCACACTCTGTGCCTCATAATCTCATATATAAAGCATAAAAAAGGCTAACTTTCTTATGGATATCTTAGATAGTTTTTTCTATATTTTTTCGAAAAGCTTTGTCAGAAATATATTTACATAACTAAAGGAAGAGGTAAAGGGTCCTTGAAAAATATTCTTGTTATGTATGTTGTAGGGGATTTGTCGGTCAATTTCACATCAGTACGTTTTTTTGCATTACATTTTATGCATAATCAAATAGAATTTGGTTAAACTTATTCTCCAAGGATTTTTATTAAGTGAATGATGAGGAAGAACTTTTGACCTCATAGATTACATATTTGTCAAGATTATTTCGTACTCACCCACTGTTATCATTAACGATTTATATAATATCGAGATTAGTTCTACTTTCACAATCTTAGGTTAAATGACACTCAAGTTTTACTTAACATGTAAACATTTATTCTCTATTAAATTCAAAACAAATCAAGTCTCACTGCTATTAATATTTTTTTTGTTTACATATTTGAATAATAAATCAGATCTTCTTCTATATTTGGAAGTAAAGTTGGTAATGATAGTCCACCAAATAATTCCCAATTTTTCGTTTAGTAATACTTTTCAACACAATATACATAAGTTTCATAATATTTAATAGACAATCAATGGATTTCATGACATTTATAATGGTAGGGGAGCCGAAGCGCGGTGTACTAAAGCGCGGCAGATTATTATACTGAGAGATTCTTCGTACTTGGTTGAATACTACTTCGGTGAATCCGAATCGAGTATATATGATCGCCCGTCTACAATAAAGGTACATATTAGTAAAAAAAAAGATCATCTGAAATTCTCGACCCGTCAGAGTGAGGCAAAGTAAGTTAATTTCATGCTAAGTCATGTACATTCGACTAATCTGATAATTAGAGAGTGACGTAAATAAGCGGGAGAGCTACCAAATTCGTTCTTAGAGAGGACTTATCCTCTTCAGAAAGTTATTTTTTTTCTTATTAACGTAATTAATAATAAAATAAAGAACTTTTCGAAAATCTACTCCATAACAACAACAACGCAGCTTCACATTTTATCCCTTGCGGGGTAGTCAGAGAGAACGGAGCGCCAAACGCTACGGTCTCTACATTCCACGTAGCTATTTGTAGCTCCGTCCTCGACCTCCCGCCGTTCCTTTCTACATATTGTCATGTATTAATTTATATCAATAATTTTATAGATATTTTTGAAGGAAAATTTATATTTAAGGTCTGTAATAAAATATTAGTGAAGTTAATGGTTATATAATGTATATTTTCTTTCATTTTATAAAGTATACATTTTAAAGATCTTGGAGTATCAGCAACATTTTATTAAGTAATGAAGATGCTCATTCAAATAAATAAGAGTTGTTTACGTAAAGCGTTCCTGTCGCGCAATGGATCCTTTAGTGAAATTAAGTTATTACCGTTTTAAGCGCCATTGTTACCAATATATTTCCTCCATTCCACTGACAGCTGCGCTACGTAATAACAATAAGAGTTTAATATTATTTCTGTAAACGACCCCTAAAAGTATAAATGGGGTTTAATATTGTTATTATTGAATTTAAATTATGTATTTTATTATTGTTTAACTGATATTGCCCGTGTTGTATTGTATAATTTAATATATATGAATTACCAGATTCGAAAACGCGCTCCTATCGGAGGCAATAGGAACAGGGCACGGAGACGTAGTCATCTTTGGAGGAAGACTTTTCAAGTCCGGGATCATTGCAAGAGAGATATAAAAAATAACCAAAAAATAGAATAAGAAAAAAAATATGTGAAAGTCCAAATTTAGCAATAGTCTTTAACTTTTTTAAAATTGTAATTCATTATACTCGTATACAAAATATGTGCCAATAATTCTCCACAATATAAGAGTTAAACTCACTATGTTCACACACAGTGTCTCAAACAAAGAAGTGTCTGACACACTTCTCAATATGTAACTGTAGGTATTATTATAATTAAACGTATTCCGATTTATAGGAAATTTACCTGTAATATTACTTACCGTAGCTTTCCTAAGTTTCACGATAGTTTCTTCTCTCTAATTCAAACACAAATTTGAGTTTACCTTTGTAAGTTTCACTTCACAAATCCTATTATATAGTTAACTGAATAACTTGGAGTTCGTGACGTAGCGGATAAGCTCCAAGAGCGTCGGCTGAGATGGTTTGGCCACGTGACGCGCCGGCCTAAGAACTACGTGGGATGCAAGTGCCTTGCTATGTCAGTCCCTGGAGTAAGACCTCTCGGACGCCCAAGAAAGCGCTGGTTGGATGTCGTGACGTAGAACATGAGAGCCAATGGTCTAACCACCGAGGACGTTAAAGACCGTGCAAAGTGGAGCAGGAAGGCAGACCCTGGCAATAGCCGGGATTAATGCCAGGATGAAGAAGAAGTTAACTGAGTAACTAAGCATGACAAAATTATATTCTTGCTACATTGCATGTTAATTTTAATTAGTATTTTCTATTATAAGCATTTATAAGGTTCATAATATGAATGTAAGGATGACAGTTATTGGTGCGGTACCCACTCAGGGGAATGAATTATTTTTATTTTACCTTTCTCGTAATACAAAGTGAGATGAGTTCCGTCACTCAATACGTCACGTCTTGAATTCAGGTGGAAAGCGGAGGACGAAGTGTCTTGATTGTCTCTCTCTTTATCTCTCCCTATGCCTGCCGTGCTATATGTGGGATATTACGTAACAAGTTTCTTTAAAAATATGAATTTGATACATTATAATAATGTACGAGTATTAAGACTCACTATACAAGTTAATTTATATAAATATTTTCACTCAATTTATAAAGCGTGTAATAGAAATTATATCGGCAATCGGTACTCGCCGCGACAAAGCATTTCATCTTGACGTCCTCGTTGCAAAAATTTGCAATTTTTCCTGGAAAATTCTATTAAAGTGAACAATGCTCTGGACGTGCTGTTACTGCCTTGAATTAAAGTCACGTACTATATACATGAGTAGGCAGCAATTATCGTGAGATCTCAGATGTCGTTGAAAATTACTTTAGAAGCATCAGTTAGTTATGAAATATGTAATTTTATTATATAAAGAACCAACAAGATAAATATTTAAAATTCAAATGCTTTGTGTATCCTCGCGTACCTTTATTGACAAGTTATCATAAATCAGTCTATATAGCGTTTATAGCGAATATGATTTTAATTATAAAGAAAATCGGACCAGCGCTATATTGGCTTGCCCACCGAGGGTTCCGTACAAAAATTGGAGATCTCAAGCTTTTTATGAAATTCATAAATACTTATTTTAATTCTATAAATATCTTGTTAAGTATGTATTAAATTGACTATCATAAACGTATCTAGTGTATCTGACATAACAAAAATATTGAAAAGCTAGTGTTTTTTCTTTCTTCGGAATTGATCTCAACAAAAATAACATACCTTGCTGAAATTGCACTTTTAGTTAAACGGGTCAAATTGAATAGTGGATATCTAATGGTCAGCCAGCGGGTCCTCCCTTTTCTTGTACTTGGACTACACGAACGAAGACGAACTTCCATTATCCTCATTACAGTGTTCCTAAAACAAAAAATATGTATAAATGGCCCTGCATTTTTTTTACCATTTAGTAATAAGGTTGATTGTATTATTGTTAATTAAAAAAGTTATTGAAATTTTATTATAAATGTTATTTCGTTCAGATTGGTGAAAAAAGACTATAAGTCTTTTTGTGAAGCATGATGCGAAGGGTGATCTCAAATATTTTTTGCCAAAATATTATTACTTTTGTTTATTTGTAAAATATAAAGCTATTTAAAATAAGTAGGTAATTATTTACAAACTTAGTTATTTTATTAAAGAAAACCTGTTTCACTTAAATAATGAAACATACCAATGACGTCCTAATTTTTTACTTATATATATATATATATATATATATATATATATATATATATATATATATATATATATATATATATATATTTCCTTAAAGTGTTGAAAAACACGTTACGATATAAATGGTCATATCTATTCTTAAGATAGAAATATTCAGGAAGATTTTTTTTCAAGTAGCGGCCCCCACAGACCCTAGGTCAGTGCCAACGTTATAAAAAAAATAACGCCAGCAGCTAAAGTTTAAGCATCAATTTTTAGCTAAATATTGTCTAAAATCTATGATTACAAGTGGAAGTAATATGATAAATTTGTTGAAGGATGCGCGTGAATTTCACGTGTAAACTGAGCTATTCGTAAAAGGGACTATAGCAGATATTCATGACAAAGTATTAAAAGTTTAAGGAACAATTATATGTCAATATCTCACAAAATTGTATAAGTATATCTACAGAAATAAAAGAAATTTCTGGCTCTAAGAAAAACAATATAAGTAAACTGTTAAAATAATGTACGCTTAAGATGTCTGTATAACTATACAGAGGATGGTATAAATTGTATATCGACAGTTCGAAAAAAATGTATCCCAGTTACAATTTGGAGCAGAAGTTTAAAATAACATCAAATTACATTAGAAACGTTGATGAATTTCACATAATACTGCTAATTTTGTAACAATAGAAGTTAAATTATTTTTAATGAAGTGTGTCTGTATAGGTAGTATTTAAGTTTTTTTCTGATATGTTGGGTCTGGCATAATCTTTAGAGATTACAGACCCTTTAATTTTCTAGAATAAATAAATGATATAATTACAATATTCTTATTTTATTTCACCTTAACAATTTTAAACGCAACAGCTGTGGATTCGATCCTCACTAAGGCTTATAACATATTTTAATTTCTAACAAGAGTTCTATATCTATTTTGTTACTATATATCAAAGAGTTCTTTAATTTGGTAGAAATTCTTAGTAAAAGTTCTGATTCAAAGGTCTGATTCATTTGCGTCGTCAGAGCGTTTGGACAGATTCGAAGACACGCGGGTTACAATACCGCTTCATTAAAATTTTTATACGTTACCTAAAAAAACATTTTTCTTTCCTAAGTTTGGAATAGCACTTTAACCATCTTAAAAAATATCTTTTAAAATAAGTTAGTTCTCGCTGAGCGTAAAACGTTGAACGCCACCTCGTCTTTATCTCATTTATCAAATACACTCACAGCCCTTGTAAAATTTATTGGTTTTCAAATGCCCGCTCCCGCGGTTTAGATTGACAAGTCCATTATTATTTGACGAAAGATTCATAAAAAGTTTTCTTTTCGCATATGTAGATGATAAAAAAAATATAATGATATATTTTGATTTATATAGAAAGTTTCTATTAAAATTGGTTGTTAGTATCAACTCTATAAAAAACAATGTGCTGCAAATTATTACATTTTTCTACTGAAGTAGAAGAAATACGTAACAGTACTTTCAAAGTGTTCTTGTTCACAACAAAAAAGATTTTTTTTTAGTCATATAAATTCAAAATAAGCATTTGTTTGTACCATATTATACACATCTACCTACCTGTATTATACGAACTATTGCTTTTCATATTCATGAAATAATAGCTTCGTCGTAATAATGTCCATTTACATTGAAATATAATTATTCTACTTGTTATAAAAGATAACAACGGTCATACAACTATTATTTTATTTAAATGTACTTGAGAGAAAACACACAAACCTCGGGTAATATGCGTGCAACATGGCACATTGTGATCATCGCCCTTTGTGTAAGAGACCGGCGTTGATTGAATAGAAGATCACGTGGAGTCATCCTCATATGTCTTATGCTTTGCTTATTCGTGCAAGCCAAATACTTTATATTTAAAAGTTAATTTCCTTGTGGCTGTTCTTTTTATTAATTCTAATGAACTTATCTATATATGCTTATAATAAATCTGTTGAAAAGTCATTTTAGTACATTGAAAATATTTAAAAATAATAGCCAGGGTGTTTTGGACAACTAACAGAATCCATTTCCAGAATTTTTGGGAGTTTTTGTCTGTTTGTCTGTTTATGTAAACAGATATCACGTAAAAAGTACACAACAAATTTAAGAAACTTTTATACATAA
>DWGR01001649.1:0-15491 GCA_018247715.1 Heliconius burneyi | reverse complement strand
CCCCCCCCCAAAGAAGTTTCCACGTTAGTAAATAAATAAAAAAATATTATATTAATGCTTAGTTCTTCTCTACAATAAGAGATTCGTTTTAAATATAGAAAATTTAAAAAAAAATGTAAATATCTCATTATAAAGCTTTTATATTTTCTCGTTTTCTTTTTATTTAATTTAATTATATAAAATTCCCCAATACTACACGGATACATCATGAAGTTAAGTTGCGCCCGTCACTCATCAGGTAGTCCAGAGAGGCTAGAAATTCGAATAGTTTTGATTTTTACCTAAGTTTTTATCAATCCACAGTAATTTACGAAGTTGTCATTAAGTTACTCTTAAATATTACGTACTAATCTATGTGTTGCACACCTTATAACAATATATTGTCATTATTAATGAACCAATTATGTCGCAATTAATTGGCATAGTAATTAAATGACTCCGGCTTTTAAGGTATGACAGTCATACGTATACGTATAAGTAATATTTAATACTAATGTATGGTGTATATTTTTAAATTGAGTTTACATTACAAATAATAATCTTGAGACAAATGAAAAGCTTATTCATAAGATCTAACTTCCCATACATTTTAATTCTGCTTACATTATTTGCCTCTACAATTGCTATACTTAAATACCAATCTTGCCTCGTTACCAATGCGAGAAATTGAATATATTAAATATTTCATCCCGAGAACGAACCCACAACTCATGTGCTTACAGTTTCACGTATGTGCCCCTGCGGTAAACAACCATATATTATAGACTAGAATATACTCTTAGAATTAATTTAATAGAGCACAAGTAAAGCATGTGAATCTCATCGAACTCCTAGCACGTATTCGGTCTTGCATAATTGTGTCATTTAATATTCATCGAGTGTGGAACACAGACGTTCATGTTTTTAAAATTTAACATTTCCTTTTTAAATATATTATACAGTACTATAATTAGTTAAATTAAAACCAATAGGACACTTGTGCCAATGTGCTACTTAGCATATTTTCTAAAATAGCATTACTTTTCAGGGTTCCGTTTAAGAGAAAAAGGAACTGATATCGAATTGAAATGTATACTCTATATTCATATCTGCGGCCCTATAATTTTTTGAAAAAAAAATGTTTTTATATTCACTTCAAATATGGCCGTTTATATCGCAAAAAACGCGTATTTAGGAAACTACCTACTTACACTACCTAGGAAATCGAAATACATAGGGTACTTCCGGTTGGCAGCTAGCATCTACAACTGGCAGCTAGTAGTAACAGTTTAGAAAAAAATCTTAAAATTACACATTCGTCCTAAATATATTAGCCTTAAAAAGGGGCAAAATTTGGTATTAAAGCCGCTAGTTCAAATGAAGTATCAGAAGAAAGGGCTCTGGCTAAGCTAAACTTGAATATTTAGAAAAAGAAAAGTCTCCAATTACTCCCCTCGGTGAGCGACCCCAACTTGCGCTTGTTCGGTTTTTTTTCTATAAGCAACATATATTAGGAAACAAAGGATGATTTGCACACAAATCATCTGAATGAGATTTTATATGGTATGTCCATAAGTCGGCAAAGTCAACTGCGCTACAAATAACCTAGTAATATATAATACTACCTTCTAACAAAAATTGCGTCGGTTTGTCATCAACTCGTTCAAAAAGATTGATCACTGCTAATTATAAGATCCCTAGCTGCCTTGCTATTCGGTTTTGCGCAAACTCACCAAATGCTCATCAATTATAATAGAACCTTTGTTCTTTGTTATTTGTGACAGTGTATCCATCAATGAACTATAGAAAATTTGTCCAAACATATTGTTGGAATAGAACAAAACACATTTCATCAGCTTGCTTATTTATCATCAGTGTACGTGTAAAAAGTAGTCTTTGTTTAGGCGTTTTGATTATATATGATAATATATTTATTAATCCTTAAGATCTATAATAAATTACATAATCCGCTAAAACTATAATTGGTGTAAGAATACCTTATTTTTTAAAGTAATTAATTAATTGTAAGAAATTTTTAACAATTTTCTTTTAACAGTTAATGATAATATTTAGTTATTTGTATATATTTTTGTATAAAACTCAGGAAATATAAATTTTGAAAATATGACTTAAACTGCTGACTATACAAGATAGGACCATAATATCTTCTTTTTTATAACAAAATAAAATACAAATACAAATAAAAAAAATACTTCCGCTTAGTACAATATGAGTAAATTTCCCTTAAGCTGGCTGAATTTATAAAATAATTTAATAAAAAAATATATAGAATTTTTTCCTCACAAGTGTGATAAAAGTTATTCTTCGCCATCACTTTGGAGATTGTCTTGATAAATGTCTTGCTCAGTCAGTCGGCACTTTCGCAGATGCTAGTACAGCTTTAATGTTAAATCTTCGTAGATACTGGTCCCTACTACTTATGTAGACTCATAATTCAAAAAATAGTCTCCACTTTGCATGCTAAATCTCCATTTCCCAAGCAAATCACTTACATTGTTAATTAATAGGGCACCTTGACTATTATGTGTGTCAATACACCCCATAGGCAAGCGTATGGTAAAAATGGCGCGGACAACCACGTATTCATGAGTTAAAGACAAGGAGGATACTCAAAAGTGAAAAGCGCTATGACAATTAAAAAGTATAATAACTTAAAATGAAATGGACCTGGGTGTTTATACACCCATATCGCCTTTAAGGGTTAATCACTAGCAATATTCGCTCAGCTTTACCCACTTCAACTATACCACTATTTATGTAAGTGTATTTAAAAAAGGATTAATTATTGTAGTATCTATACTGTTATATCGGGTTTTCCATTAAGGACATAACAATTTGGCGCAATTTAGCTCTCCCCGGCTAGTAGCACCGTCTTGTTGAAACCACATATCGTTGAAGTCAAGTCTATCCAATTCTCGCTACAAATAATCTTTCAACATAGCACGATAGCGCTCTCCATTGACGGTAACATGACGGTAATTTTCATCCACGAAAAAATACGGCCCAATCACACCTCCGGCATGAAAACCGCACCAAACAGTATTTTTTTGCGGATGCAACGGTGTCTCAAGAAGCACATGTGGGTTTGTTGCTGACCAATAACGCATAATTTGCTTATTAACAAAGCTATCGAACCAGAAGTGAGCTACCACTGAAAATTGGAGTAAGCGCTCTTAAAGTTGCGACCACCGACTCAGAATTTCGGTAGTAATTTTTAATCATTTTTAAACGTTGCTGGTTCGTGAACTTTACCATAATAAAAATGTTGATTTTATCTAACGTTTTGACATTGATAATTTATTAATAAAGATTAAGGGTGCGTTTTCATAAAGATACAAAATTGTTATGTCCCTGATAGAAAACCGTTTATATATGGGCGTAGGTAGAGGGAGGACCGATTGGTTCGTGCCCACCAATTTTACCAACAAAAAATATGCCCCAATAAAATAAACAATAACCACGTTTAAACAAATATAGATAATGTCCAGATACCTACGTCAGAATAATTTTCAAAGATTTACATATTACTCACATTCTCAAAGTAATAAATTGTATGAACATTTTTAAAGTATTCATCCACATACCTCATCTCTTGCTTGGTATTTCGTACGTAGCGTCATGACGAAATACCATACCGGATTGGCATTTCAAATCAGATTTACAATAATATTATAGTACGAATTTTTGCCCGTGGAATCGTTTTAGGGTTCCGTACCTTGAAAGGAAAAAGCAAAGCCCTTATAGAATCTCTTTTTTTAAAGTTTGTCCGCATGTCAAGACCATTTATCTCGAGTATGCGTAGAGGGATTAAGCTGAAATTATTTTCAAATATTTCGGTCTACGGCTATTAAGGCACAAAGGATGAAGCATCAAATTTGTCACATTTTATAAGTTGTACTTCCCTTTGATCTATAATCCTGAAATTAAATAAGAACCTCCGGGGAGTGATGAATACTCGCACTTAAATGATTATTTATTTTTATATAATAGGTCATCTTTTTTTCCGAAAAAAAAATCCGTTATGATTGAAAAGTTTATATTTTTGCGTAATTCTAATATTAATTATCACACTTTACTTAACCTATGTATTGCATAGGAGCAGTCTAATAATACACCTATACAACATTACCTTATAACAAAACTGTACTTACAACAAATAATTTATAGAAATGTCAATGTTTTGATAAAGATAATATTTCATTAAATTAAAATCAACTTGCTTTAATGTTACACCGTTTTTTTTCGCTGGGAAATGCATTTACGCACCATTCATACGGAATGCGCGGTACTGTGGGACTCACAGGTGAAACCGATCCTACCCACTAAAACCCAACAGAAACCTCTCCACCAAATTGAGACGCCGCAGGATCACTCGCGCATACTACTACGACGCCTGGGTGGAAGGCCCGCCTATTACGGGTCACCGTCGCCTTCGGGGTGCCCTGAGGTCGAGTTTGCATTCGAGCTGGATTCTCGTACCCGCTCAGCCTCCTTCAGTGCGATTACTGATTCGTAGAAGGAGACCATTCCAGACCAGTTCCTCTCATAGTCTAGCATAGCCCCCACCACACTGGACCACTACTACAGCCATCAAGGCGTGGCGTTATGGGGTCCAACCGGGGCATTCAGCCAGAGTGTGATGCGCCGAATCCACGGAGGCATCACTCTCATGGCACACCGGCAATATCTCCCGATCTGATCTCTGATCTGATCACGTGACGTGCACTAAATCAACTTTCTGTAATACTAAATGAAATATTTATTTATATATCTACCACTCAACATGCAATGCCTCCAGAATTCGGCAGAAAATGGGGAACGGATTCTCTTAACACATATGTGTTAAGTATGTAGCTATGTTTTACATAAGAACGCAAGATTCAAATTAAATCTTGTGTTTTTAAATTAGATGCTAATTGCAATGTTTTGTAATTCATTTCCAATGCTTCCCTTACTTAGCACTAATTTATTAATTCACAGCAACACGAAATACAAGCAATTAAAAAACATGTCCTGTCGTAGTTACATATAATTATAAAAGAAATTTTAAGAGTATAGCAAGGCAACAAATTTTAATGCCTTTATTTTTAGATTGCGTTACTTAGCTATTTAAAGCTTTTTAAATTAGGTGTATATTTTAAATTTGTACAGCGCATGTGGTTAGCCTGTGCAACGCGGGAACCGTTCGCAGTCTTTTTATTTTCGTGACCATTCAAGCTAAAAATTTCACTCGCTTCAACGAACTATACGAGTACGTTAACAAAAAGTTTGTTTCGTTAAAGCGCTTTGTGAGCATAAGCTAAATTCATAAATTTAATAACATTAATGTATGTGAGAAAGGGGCCAGTCGTGGCGCAGGAGCTCAAGCGTGTGACTGTAAGCTCGACAGGTTGTGGGTTTCGATTTCCACTCTAGGAAATGATTCTTTTTAATATTTTTATTTCTTCGCTCTGAAGTGAAGTGAAGGCAGATCTCAACGCCACGCTATGCATCGAGCATAGCGCAGAGTTGAGTTCCGAAATTTAGCACGAAATGCCTCCAGAATTCAGTGGGAAGTGGAGAGCGGAGTAAGGAATCTTAAACTAGGCTCCCTCTGTACCTAACGAACGAATTTATACCATGCTACATGGGGGATAAAGCGTGAAGGGAAAAAAATTATATACCACTTATACTAGGTAGGTATAATATACGTAAAGCAATTTATTAACGTATGTCAAAGCTTAACCAGGTCATTTGAAAAAATCTCTTACGTTAACGTTGTTATAAGAACGAACGAACGAATTCATAGCTTACTTAAGCTTTACTTCATTTTAAATATTTTAGCTTAAAATATTTTTGCTTGATGAAAATGTTTTAACTAATTATTATCAAATATTCGATAGGGTAGAGGCCGTTGTGGCGCAGCGGCACAAGGCCGTAACGGTAACTCGACGGTTGTGGGCTCGATCCCCACTCGGGGAAGTGAAATATTAATTTACGTTTATATTTCCATTTTTTTCGCTCTGGTGTCGAGGCAAAGCGCGGCGTTGACTTCTGCCACTCAACATTCAACGCCTTCAGATTTCGGCAGATAGTCGGGAACGTAGTGTTTTAACACTAGGTTACCCTGCTGTGTGCGGGAGACAGCGTGAAGCTGATTTAATTTATCTTTTTGATTTATTATCCAATGTTTTTTTTTTATTATATAAAGACTAAACTTTTGTTACTACAAAATACTTCCAGTTCGACACATATTCAGTGCACGATTTCGACATCTTTACAGTAGCTAAATTGAGATATCATAAGCAATCTATTCGAGATCGGAGTGAACTTTGAGTAGTTAACCCAATTAATGTTGTAAAAGGGTTTCGGTTATATGACGGGACTATCAGAGCGGACTTTACGTATGTGTGTGTATTGTACATTATATTCAATGTCTTTATGGCTGTGTGTGCTGTAGCCCAGTAATTGTATTTTAAAACTTTTTAAGAGTCTTGTTAAAATTTTGTCTTTTGATTTAAATTTATCCGCCATTTGATTTTTGCAAAATTACAAAAAATAATTTCTCAGCTTTGTTTTTAGATTTAAAAGAATGCATAGTTTAACAAACATAGGATATTATTTGATCAAGTAAAGTAAAAATGGAATAAAATCTTAAGAGTCTAAGTGAAATGAAATATGAATGAATCATAACTTTTTGGATCCACAGAGTTTAGGGACATAGTCGTTACGTATAAAAGGGTTCAGCGTGATGCCATCTGCATAATAATGGGGGTATTTAAGTTCACAAAAATTTATGTAATTTATAAAGGTATCTTTTAAGAAATTCTGGTAAAATTTTGCTGATTTAATAAGTAATAATTATTTGTAACGCTAATTTATAAAAACATAATTTATTTTTAACATTTTTTAAATATTATCCCACACTTAGGAATGAAAAATATTTATTAAGAAAACGTATATGAAACCTGCTACGTTCAAAAGAAAAACCATACACATACCAACCATAAACATACTTTTAAAATGTACACAATGAATCAGTGGCGTAGCGAGCTTAAGTCGCGCCCGGGGCAAAATACATTCACAGTGCCCCCCATTCGAACACAATATAATTTCATATTTGTTTAAATAGTTACGGACTATTTGGTGCCCCTTTATAAGCAGCGCCCGGTACATGATGACTCCCCTTGCACTCCCTGCACTTTGCAATGAATACCTATATATCGACGTATAGGTATATATATAATGACTTAGAAATAATTAGGTCACCCTAGTATCCCATGTGATATCATACAATTCAATCAAAATTTGCATAGCTTCATTACTATTACAGTATATATTATGAAGTAGCAGTACGTCTAGGTGAATAGCATTCAGTGTGCAATGTACGAGTATACGAGTATATACAGCCACGTATCAATATCGTATAACTGATGTCAGTAGACAGATTTATTGGTGTATGGTTACACGTTAAAATGAAATATAGCGACAACTTTATAATAAAATTGAACGTGTGGATACACTTCATATATTTATCATACGTGTCAATAATATGTTATTTATTGAAAATAATTGAAAGGTTCATTAAATATATTTACTATATCGAATTCTTATTACGTTCTTTTTAACGTATTGTAATGAACACAGAATAAATAAATAATCATAAATTGTTTTACTTTTTATTTTCATTATTATTTTAAATATTTACATATTTGTAATTCACTTATTGTCCTAACAGTACTACGCTCTTAACTTTCGTTTTATTCAAAATTGATCCCACAGCCCACAGGTTATTAATTAAACGTTTCCTTTTTTCTTGATTGTAGTCGGCATCGTATGATATTCCTATACATTTATAACATAATACTAGCGGCCCGCACCCGGCTTTTTCCGCGTAAATTTATTGTTATATTATAAACAAATTTAGGAAAATGTTTACATAAATTGTATTTTAGATGATTAAGCTATATTACTGGAAAGTTTCACATAAATCCGTTCAGTAGATTTGCATTCAAAGCAAGTGGATCAAGCTTCCATCCTCATAAATTCATATTTAAAATATTAGTAGGATGGCACTACTAGCAGTCAAAGGACTTGCAGTAAGCCTTAGAGAATCAAGTATCTAAATGCTTGCATCTGATAATTTATCGACTAGCTTTTCATTTCCCGGCGCTCGACACATGGAAATTGGTCGTCCATCCTAGCGTATTGAACGTTAACTGACATTTACTCGGTGTACAAAATAAATCATTTTCCAATGGAGCTTATAAATAAAACAAAAGTTTTCTTTAAACTGGTTTAGATACGAGCATATTTTTAGTCTAAACATATATTTAAAGTAACATAAATACCATATAATTTCATATGAATACCTAAATGATACAAAACTATTCAAATAATACATATTGATTTTAACATATTATATAGTGAATATTCATCACTAGTTTATGTAAAACTAAATATACACTAAATTAGTATTTTGGAAAATTATGTAAAATAATTATAAACTAAATTAATATTTTATAAGAATTTAAATTAAAATATTTTATTTTTTTATGTTATTCTTATTATATTAATGATTTGAAAACATTTCGTTTTAAAAAACGAACAATTAAGTAGATTATACAGAAAATCTAATCAAGTGTAACATATACATATATACAAGTAAAACTTATAAAAGTGCAGAATACAAAAAAATATCAATTTTATTACAAAAATTGACATTATGGGGAGGGTAAATGCAAGTAAAGCGTCCATTTCCATTTCTCGGCTGAACTAGTATCGACAGACATTTACGTTAAATATTCAGTCTTCCGCTCCGTTTTCAAGGCTTTGATAATTTGATACTTTATTGGAATATAAGATATTAGCAGAAAATTTTTTGAATATATCAGATATATTCAATTCTGGCATTAACTTTTTCTGGCATTAGTTGCTAGAGCATACCTTCCTATTCAACCTGCTTCACTTTGCATGGTCTTCAATGTCCTCGGTGGTCAGTCTATTAGGTCTCATATCCTGTGTCACAACAACTAACCATTGCTTTACTAAGCGTCTGAGGGGTTTCACTCCAGGGACCGCTATAGCAAGGCATTTCTGCCGAAACAGCTTCCACAATCCAATTGCTCGGTCTTCAACAAATTTGGTGTACAACCAGACCACTGTCTTGAGGTGTCTGGAAGACGTTCACTTTACGTTCCAGCGTCGATTGGTTCTCGTCAATAAGTACGATGTCATTGGCATACATTATTATGTGATGTTGGATATACATCGCCAGTAAATGGTCCACTCCGGTAAAAGTTCAAGTCCTAAAAAAACCATCTCCGTCCATGGTCTGTCTGTATGTCAAGAGCCTTTATCTCAGGAACGTTTGGAGATATCGAGCTGAAATCTATAGGTCTACGGCCTCACGATTTCCTGAAAAAAATAATATACTTCTACATTTACTTTGAAAACAAAAATGGTCGGGTTTTTTCTAACATACATAGGCTAAAATTATGTACATTTCTAAAGGCTCCTTACATCTTACAACTTATAGAGAAAGAGCCAATAGTAGACCAGTAGGGCCAGACCTTCATTATGTAATAACGAAGGTCTGGCCTGGGTCTGGTAGCACTCAACACTGGTAAGTACTATTAGAAAAAATGGATCTTATAAAACACAAGCGCCTACGAATCTAATATACTAAAGTGTAAAAAATATTAATTGCTCCTATGCTTATGTTCGTAGGCACTTACAACGGTCTGACAGGGAATTAGTTATATATAATCATGATAAGTGTCTGGCAATGGACAACGTAATATAATTTCTAATATTATTAACAAAAATATTAAGAAATTAAGCTATTGTATTTTTATTCTTTTAGGTATTATTATTTGCATCTCAGTTACATAATAACTAACAGAGTAACCATCACCCAAACTCCAGATTCGGAACATTCTATAGATAGTACTTACCAACATTCTTGTATCATTACAGAAATAAGGCTTGATTCCTTTCTTATCTTTTGGTTAATTTTGTTTTGCACATGAGGTTAATGCTGATTGTGCAATTGGCTTTCACAGTGACACCGGTTAGATAGGGAAGAGAATACTCTCCCTGAAGAAATGCAAGCATTAAGTGGCTGCCTGGCAGCCAATCGACTGTAAGGGCGCCCCCTGCGGAAGTTGAACTACAGCTTGCGGCCGTCGAGTGGACTTGGGGCGTTTGGTTCATAATAAGATGACATTATAAGAAAATTACTCTATTATATTAAGTATTTTGCTTTTACCAGAATTTTCTTTTTTAAATGCGGTGCAAAACAAATAATATTATTATATGATATTTTTCTTTTATAGGTAGTTACTAAAAAAGAAGATAAGAGGCAAATCATGGCGCAGGGTACATGCGTGCGACTGTAAACGCGACAGGTTGTGGGTTCGATTTTCTCGCTCTGATAATGAAGCAAAAGCGCAGCGTTGAGTTCCGCCACATAACACGCAATGCTTCAAGAATTCGACGAAAAGTGGGAAGCGGCAGAGCTTTAATCTGAACAGATTGTCTTACTACTAGGTTCCCCCTGCCTGCCTTGCTATGTGTGGAATATAACGTGAATCTAAACCAAAAGTAAAAATAAATCTGATATATACTATTTGTAATACACCCGAAATATTATATAAGCTTTGATCGAGGATTAATACTAATTGTTCAGTAAGATTGATTAGCAACTTACATTCCGTTTTCGCCAACTCGCTAAATTCTCATCAATACGAAATGAATTGCCCCATTGCTATTTGTAGCTGTGGCATCAATCAATATTCTTACTGGTCAAAGGTTATATGTTACTATATTTTTGTACCGTTAACAATATTGTATTTTTTTTTTGTTACTGAATTGCAGTCGCAGAAGTTGGCATCTGATGTGATGATGCTGAATCATGATGGAATTGGTAGTATGCTAATGATGGAAAGTCTAGTGAAATGAAATAAAATTCAGCTTTAGATGCTATAAAACAATATACAATGTCTCCAAAATAGGCAACAAATTCAAGTAATATCTATAAGTTTTCTCTGCGTAATCTGCCTAAAAAAACGGTTAAGTACGAGGCGGTCACGCCCATCGAGGTTTCCGTTTATATTTCACGTTTGTAGGTAAACGAGAAGTACGACTTATAAAAGTTGACGACCTAAAGAATACTAACAAAATGAGTCATATGTTACTCGATATGTATGAAAATAAAAAAATAAGTTCGCGGGTGTATGCACATTGTCATTTTGTATGAAGCTACAAATGTAAGTTTGTAATATGTTTTTTTACAAAACACCTGTAAATTTTCACTTTTTGAATTTAATCTTTTATTTTTATTGTAAGTTCTCACTTCTTCCTAAATTTCGTGACTGTAGGTCTATGGGAAGTACATTATAGGTTTTGATTACGCCTCGTATCTTTTCATTGCGTTGACTAAGAAGCTTGATTTTTGCTGTGCTTCAAGTGGCTATAAACTTTATTGTTAACTCCACACAATCTCGTGATAAATCGTTTTGACAGATGGACAGACGCACAACAAAAAGATCCTAGAAGGTTCCGTTTATACCTTTTGAGGTACGGAATCCTAAAAATGTAGATGCTTACCTATGTTATAGTAAAAGAAAAAAACTTCTCTTATACATAACGTGTTTTATATAAAAAAAAACCCTTTAAATTAATATGCTATAATGTGCGTTCCAATAAAAAAAGAAAATGGAGTTACGGAGTTACCTAAATTTAAACTTACGCAATTTAACTTTTTATGGTTCCTCGATGATTTCTTTCAGTCAAGTTGAAGTGGAGCCTTTAATAAGTTTACCATGATAATTTATTTTTTGACATGACGATGAGTAATCAAAGATAGGTAAAGTTTTACTTCAAAATTTTCTTCGTTAAACTTTGATGTCTGTTTTGAATCTGTAGTTTTAGGATTTTAATTTTGTTAATAGTCGTATTGTACATGTTTTCGTAAACTTATATCACATTATAACGTTATTTTAGTACTAGACTTTATCTCTACATTTTAACCAAACTATATTTTTAAAACGTATTAATAATTTAGTTCTATACTCTATATATATGATTATAAATGTTATTATTAATTACTTGCCAGTTCTAGCTTCACGCTGTATCCCGCATGTAGCAGGGTAGGCTGAATGAGCCTAATACTAAAACACTCCGCTCCCCCCCAATTCGCGCTGAATTCTGAAGGTATTGCGTGTTGAGTGGCAGGACTGAAAAATTAAAATATTAGATATTTAATTTTTTTGAGTAGGCAGCAAGCCCACAACCTATCGCAGTTACAGTCATACCGTTTTGCCTCTGCACAACGACTGGACCAGGACTAATGTGAAATATGAAATCCAAAAAAATTAACTAATTATACACATAACTCCTACCAACTGTAATCTAATATTACTAATTTACCTTATTCAACAATCGACTTCACCAAATACTTGTATAATATACGTACTTTCTATTCCGAACAGCTTGCGATGTAAAGGTAAATAGATCGTTAAGCACTGTAACTAGTGTTCTTATTACTTGGACAAACGGACAATAATCGTTTACACCATTGTAATTGTACTTGTTGTTCCATTTTATAGCATAGTATTACATACGAATAGTATTCTAAACGAGTCGTCATAGAGGTCAAAGTTAGCTCACATACATTTTTTGTTCTATTAATCTATGTTAGCCTGATCACGCCCAGTCCGCTCGACGGCCACAGGCCGAGGTTCGAGTACCGCAGAGGGCGCCCTTACAGTCGTCGACTTCCTCACAGGCAGCCACTTAGTGCTTGCATTTCTTCAGGGACCTTTCTTCAAGGCCCCTTTCTTCAGGGACACAGGTTGGGTAGGGAAGAGTACCCTCTTTCTCTACCTAACCGGTGTCGCAGTAAAAGCCAATAGGGCTAACAGCATTAACCTCATGTTTTAATATTTTATTTAAAAAAATATAACGACTATTAATAAAAATAAACAACACTATCTACTTTTAGTGCTAAAAATTAAATATTTAAATCACGGTATGAACAGATTAGATTATTCAATTACCGTAATGGTTAGACTAATAGACTACAACAGAAATTCCGACATAAGCGTCAGACATTAGTGTATGTACTGGTTACATTTTTACAGATTTTTTGTATTGGTTTTTTTGTTTTTACTTGTATGGTGCAGTGTAATGAAATTATCAAACCTGTTCGAAAACTTTAAAACTATTATAGACTTCGACTTCCACTGTACTAAAATACTTTGTGTATTCACAAAGTGGCTAATGCGACACTTATTACAGTGAAATTTATATTTTGATGCCAGGGCCTGTCTTTTTGCTAAACCTTCTCCATTTTGCACTGTTCACGATGGTTAGTCCATTGATTCTCATGTCCTTCATTGCTACATCCAACCAGCGCTACCCTGGGCGTCCGGGAGATATCACTTTAGCGCGGCTTTTCCATCCAACATACATAAATCCTAGGGCTGAGTCTTGTATTATATATATTTTAATATTAAGAAAGGGCAATACAATAATTGAATATTAAAGGGTTCTTTACTCACATCAATATATTTTAACAGTCGACCTCGAAGCGATGATCAAAATATATCGTAGAAATTGAACTACAGTTAATTTTCTCTAATTTACGCGGCGTTGAGTTATGCCATTGAACACGCAATGTCTCAAGGATTCGACAGAAAATGAGGAACGGAGTGTCTTAATACTAGGTTCCCTCTGCCTACCGTGCTGTGTGATACAGCGTGATGCTAAAAAAACATAAATGTTTTATAATATTATTCCTAAAAAATTGTAAAACATAAAGCCTCATTAACGTAACTTAATTATTTATAAAGTCGGAGTAATTAAGCGAAAATACTATTTAATATTAATTATATATTAATAAATAATTATATTTCGATAAAGTACAAAACAATATTCTGTGAAAACTTTGCTCCCATTTTTTGACAGCATAATTCAGTAGTCAATTTTTCAGTTTTCTTAGTATTATTTTTTTTATACTATTCATTATTATATACGTATTTATTTATGAAGAAACCGGTCAAGTGTGACTTAGCCAATCGAAGGTCCGCACCAATTTCAGGATTGATTTCGGTAAGCAGATACTTATTGAAGTTGATAAACTTAAGGTCACGGACGTATTCGGTCATTTTGCTTTAAATAAAAAAGAATTATAATAGTTTTATCTATAATATAAATTTCCATTTGTCAAATTTTTTCTTTATTTGTCCTGTACATTTTTACTTGATTGCTTAATTTCATAATTTAATTACAGTAAAGAAGAAAAGAAATACACTATAGGTGTTGACTTAGCTTGATGTTATTCTGCTTCAAATGACCGTAAATTTAAATATTTCATAATAATTTCAACTCGATATCTCCCCGCTATCTCGAGATATCTTGGCAAACGGACAGACGGACAACAAAGTGACCCTATAATTGTTCCATTTTCTGCCTTTTAAGATAGGGAACCCTATAAAAATATATTTTAAATTTTATCTAACACTAACATGAAACATACACATATTATGTATATTACTCCGCTCATACTTCATTTTAAGCATATATGTTAATTTATGTTATAAGCCCCTAAGTTTCGTAATAAGAGGTAAGTAAACCCGCGTCCATCAGTGACGGGAGCAAGCCTGGGCGGGGCAGGACTCACAGTGAGTAATGACCGCGAATTGTGTTTCACTGTAATGAAAATGAAATGTTCACCCCATTTTCCTTTATTTAACCTCCGTTGGAGATAAAAAAATCTTTGAAGAGAGCATTGTTTTCGTTTTAAAAATCCATTGTACTTTTCCTTTCTTAATTTTATTTATAGAAATATTATCTTGAAAGTTAACTTGAAGTGTTGAAATATAAAACTTTAAGTGTCGCATTTACAGTTCCACGCTTGTGCCACAGCCCCATGACGGCCTCAATAATAAATTTTATAACCAGTTTTATATTATAATTATAGTTTAAGCATATAAATTTGTTAAGATATATTTTTTTAGCGTCACGCTGTATACGGCAGGAAAGGCAGAGGGAACCTAGTTTTAAGACACTGTTTCCCATTTTCCATCGAATTCTGAAAACATTGCCTGTTGCGTGGTGGAGCTCGACGCCGCGTTGCCTCATCACCAGAGCGCAGAAAATGGAATTACTTAATATTTAATTTCCTAAAAATCGAACCCACAACCTATCACGTTTACAGTCACACTTTGCACCCCTGCACCACGACTATAATATATATTTTACTATGTACATACATATATACATGTATACATATATACATGTATTTTGGCTCAGACTCTTAAAAGGATAAGCGACAACAACAGTCGTGAAGTATGGAAAAGTAATGTAAAGCAAGCGTCTGGCTAAAGGCACTCGAGCATCATATCACCGAGAAAATTGCCATCGAAATACGTTACACATTGGAAATTGCGGCAATTTGTTAACGTTATACGTCCTAAGGGAGCCCTCAACCAACTCACATTTTTAAC
>DWGR01001648.1:0-15493 GCA_018247715.1 Heliconius burneyi | reverse complement strand
CCCACTAGATGGGCCCCCACAAAGCGGCGTAATGCCTCGGGCGCAACATCGGCGTGGTCGGCTAAGGGTGTAGAGAGGTGTGCACCGGTTTCACCATCACGAGGAGTTCGTGAGCGGGTTTCCCCGCAATTACGCAGATTGAGCACTTCCACCCTTTCGAGCATATAGCTCTTGCGCTCCACTCTGCCGGCCAGTAAAGGCAAGCCAGAGGCGGGGGATAGATTACAATTCCCCTCCGGAGGACTCAGGTCCATGGGGTCGCCACTCCCCAACAGCTCGCCACAAGCTGCCCTGCGGGTTTATTATTATTATTAATATTCTAATAAATAATGGAGATGTCACTGATTCGGAATAACCTAGTCTACGAGCGGCATAGTAGGACCGACGCGAACGGGCAGATGACTATGACGGTTTTGTAAATTCCAAACATTTCCGAACTATTGTTAATTTTTATGTAATTATTTGTTATTTATAATTAATTTTAACTACACTTTGCTTCTTCTAATAGAGTTCGAACTCAAGCAAAAAATTCGAAAATTTAGGAAAGAATGTTTGGTTATCTCAGTTCATTTTCGTGGGGTTTATTATCATTTGTTCTCGCTAAAATTATACCATTTAATATAGATAGATATATGTTTAGTTTAGTTTGAGGCTGTCGTGGCGCAGCAGCACAAGGGTGTGAATGTAACGCGGCGTTGTGAGTTCGATTCTCACTCGAGGAAGTGAAATATTTATTTACGTTTATATTTCCATTTCTTCGCTCTGGTGTCGAGGCAAAGCGCGGCGTTGAGTTCTGCAACTCAACACGCAATGCCTTCAGAATTTGACAGAAAGTGGGGAACGGATTGTCTCAACACTGGGTTCCCACTGCCTACCCTGCTGTGTGCGGAATACGGCGTGAAACTGTTTTTTTATTTAAATATGTTTACGAGTAGTTAGAGTAGGTATCTATGTACGCGCACGGAAAACTTTAGATACTTTTTCTAAAATTAAGAATTTCCTTTAGTTACTTTTACTTCTTTTGTTTATTCATTTCAATTACTCAGATATTTTTTCTAAAAATAAGTCTCCACTTTTTATTCTTTTTAGCTTATTTTAATTATTTTGGCTTATATTTTCTTACTAACTCTATTGAAAACTGAAAATATTTTCATAAATATAATTAATAAATATTCTTATAGTTCAAGCGGGCGTAGCCGCGTCCGGGTCCGCTAGTATGTTATAAATGTCATGTATTGTCAGTTGTGAGAATAGCTGAATAAATTGTAGGAAAATCATGAAGGCCTTTTCATGGAATATAGGCTTTATTCAGATATTTTTACAAGTTACAATTCATAACATTTATAACATATTTCTTAGTAAAGGTAATATGTACCATATTTACTTTAATATTTAGATACTTTTATCGTTAAGCACAATTAAAATATAGTTCTATGGTATCGCTTGGTATCGTTAAGAGGTAGTTTCGCAACCCTGATTCTCGTCCAATCAAAAAAATATGCTAAGCTGCGAGGAGAAACGGCAACGTCGCATTTACTTAATGTAAAAGTACAATGTAAAAGGATAATTTATACCGCTACTTACGAAGTAGCACTCAATTTTACGTTAAGATTTAACGCAATATTAACGTTATTATTACGGTAATATTCCGTTAAGATACCAAGTATCAATACGAAATTCCAACAATACTCAAGTATCTGTGTAGAATTACCGGTAATTAACGTTAATTTCAAATGTGAATTGGTAACGTTAACAAGCCTTCGGCCGGATTTCGAACCTCGCACCTCTTCGAATTTATACAATTCTTAAAAAAAGTAATTCTTGACGTAGTAAAAAAGTAGATAAACACTACAAATATTTGAGGCCGTGACTTGTGACTGCAAACGCGGCGGTTGTGGGTTCGATTCCCACTCGGGGAAACGAATGATTATTAAGATTTTAATTTCTTCGCTCTGGTAACAAGGTAAAGCTCGGTATTAAATTCTGCTTGTCAACACCATGCTATATGCGGGATACAGTGTGAAAAAATATATATTTAATATAAATAAAAAATATAATGGTAATATATTTCAGGTCTTTGACATTATACAAGATGACACAAAACAATTCAATAGTAAATTTAAAATAATACACGACAAAGGAACATATGATGCTATCAGTTTGAACCCAGACAATCCTAAGAATAACAGAGAGACGTATATAAGTAAAGTTACTGAGTTGTTGTATGAAAATGGTATGTATTTTTTAGCATCAGCTGTATACCGCACATAGAAGAGTAGGCAGGGGAACCTGGGAAACTAGTTGTCTTACTCTCCGCCGAATTCTTGAGGCATTATGTGTTGAGTGATTGAATTCAATGTCATGCTTTGTCTCGATCTCTCTTTCTGATCTCTCTCTTCGATGAAACGAAATTATTACATATTTAAGTTTTTACATTTATACCTAATAAAGGCTTTGTTAGCTGCATTAATAAAGAACTTGTCTGTCGTTTGTGGCACTATGGTATGATTTTTAGCACTTCAATTTAATTACCCCGCTCTCGAGGGAATAAAACAGGCACTGTCTCAATGTTTTTTTTATTCGAACATGAGTTTAATGCTGTTAGCCCTATTGGCTTTTACAGCGACACGGGTTGGGTAGGGAAGATAATACTCAGTCCCTGAAGAAATGCAAGCACTGAGTGTCTAAGCACAAGCAGTAAGTGCCTGTGAGGAAGTCGACGACTGTAAGGGCGCCCCCTGCGGGACTCGAACCTCGGCTTGCGGCCGTCGAACGGACTGGTCTCAATGCTGCAAATGTTTAATTCCTATTTAATTTTTTAGTCAAAATTTTCGATGTAAATATATTTTCTTTCCAGGATATTTTATCATAACATCATGTAATTGGACAGAAGATGAATTAATTAGACATTTTGATGGACACCTAAAACTAAAGTGCATAATACCAACGCCGCAATTCAAATTTGGCGGGAAAGTTGGTAGCGTTGTATCATCTGTAGTTTTTGAGACCATTTGATGATTTTTTTAACAGATGACATATTTTATTATGTTAATATATGAATTGTGTTACAAATTAGTTTTTTTTTTGAGAATTTATAATAAATAAAACATGTGATATATACTCTTTAGAAAACATAAAAATTTGAACGTAGCGGGATTGGAACCCGCGCTTCTTGGAAACAGTCTAAAATCGAAGCCTTAGTTCTCGGGTTATGATACAACAGAAAAATCTCACTAGCATCTCTTTGGAGAGATTTTACAAATTTCCTCTAAAAATATTAATAATATAATTATTAATTTAATTATAAAATTAATAGTATAATTATTAATTTTTATTTAATAATATAATTGTTAATTGAAAAAAATTAATAATATATATTTTTTTCTAAGAGTGGAATAACATTTGAAAAATGTGATATTTTTACTTGTATTATATTAGTATATAATTTTCAAGGACCTTCTTATAATATATTATTTTAAAGAAAACTTAAGCGAAGTACAGAAGCTTAATACACTCTATTCTTTTGCCATTGTGAAATTTCATTGAGGCCGTCGTGGCGCAGGGGCACAAGGTGTGACTGTAACGACGGTGATGGGTTCGATACCCACTCGAGGAAGTGAAATATTTATTTACGTTTATATTTCTATTTCTTCGCTCTGGTGTCGAGATAAAGCGCGGCCTCTGCCACTCAACACACAATGCCTCCAGAATTCGGCAGAAAGTGGGGAACGGAGTGTCTTAACGCTGTGTTCTCTCTGCCTATCCTGTCGTGTGCGGGATAAAGCGTGAAGCTGGTAAAAGTAAAGTAATAGTGAAATTTCATATTCAATTTTGAATAGTAAAGAAACTAAATCAAAATTTTAAATACTTTTGTGATAAATGTAATATCAAAATACAAATTTGTTCTGAAATCGTAGTTTTTTTATATTGTATCTTGTATGGTTTTGAGAATAACTTTATTACATATATTTACAAAATTATAAATAACTCATATTTTATTCATAATCGTGGTCGTGGTTGTCGCCAATCGTGGCGCAAAGGCTTATTGTTTAAATATTGCTTTTTTGAAGAATCTCTGTACTTACGTTCGTCTTTACTTACTCAATATAGTATTTTGATATAAAATTGAAAAAATAACACATATGCAGTTTAGCCAGTCGATGGCTACGCACATTTAAATTTACTTTTCAAATGAATAATTGGCAAAACTCGAGAAAGCCTTACTTCATGGCAGCCACAAACGTTATATGGATCAGCAGCACACAGGAATGACAAAAAAAGAGTTTTCCCTTTCATACTCTTCGTATATGTATTTAGTTTTTGTTATATTTTTAAATTCAGTCCTCAGGTTTTAATATGAATAATCTCATATTTGTATTAGATAAAAGGTTGTGTTCTACACAAAATTGTAGCTTCGCTTTTGAACGTTTATTGTATAAATAGGTAGTAGGCACGCTTGTTCAAAAGAAACTATTTATAAAATCGTGAAAAAATAGTGTTATTAGAGAGCTTGTACATTAAATGCAAATAGTTATGAAATCTTAGAGGCTGTCATGGCGCAGGAGCATATAGTTGTGACTGTTACGCAATGGTTGTGTGTACGATCTGCCCTCGGTGGAGAATGAATTATTAATATGTTCATTTCTTCTCTAATATGAAAAATGTCTAATATTGATATATAAGATATTTACTTCGTAACTTACAACGTGTAGCAGCCATCGTGGTAAAAGCAACGGTGGGTTCCCCAGTCGGGGGAATGAATTTTATAATTTTTATTCTTTGACTCTAGTGAAGAGGCATTCAATTCCATTTAGTACTCTCCACGCAATGCCTCCAGGATTCAAAATAAAGTGGGAAACGGGAGTACCTTAATGGGTATGAGGTGTCTTAATAGAATAACTATAGAGTTATAACAATATGTCACCGTAAGAGTAGAAAAAAGGTTAGTTTATAATCTAACTACTCTTACTCGTAAATTTATAAGCTATCAGAAAACTGTGAACCGGCATTGTCAAAAACAAAAATTTACCATAGAATTCAAAAATTACTACAATTAATAAAACATATCATTTATGTACTAACGCCACCGCAGCTACAAATTAGACGATTTTTAAGTGCTGGTTAGGTTAGGTTTGACCAATTCTGGGTTTAGCCGACCAACAGCCCATTCGCACGCAACCTGGCCGCGAACCTAACGTATATATGGCCCGACAAAGTTTCTACCTCTGTCTCAACCCTCCAATTTGCCACATTAGGAACAACAGATGGTGTGGCAAATGAGAGATCTACCACAGAGCCACCGTTGTGTCTTACGCAAGTCCACTCCCTCCTCACGTTGAGAAGAGACATCCCTGTAAGGAAAGGCCGGCAGTGTCGGCAGATTGCAGCTCTGACGAAGTCAAGAAAAATCTCGAATTCCGCCAGACTGCGTTTCAGGGAAAAGTATAACCCCACGATCATATACTCTCGCCACTCTGTTACAACATAACCCGAACCACTTTCTAAAGCGAGGGAAGGGGCGGAAATATTTCACAGCAACAGAGCCATCCAGATCATCAATCCAGCAAGTATTATTGCGCCACTCTGCGACTTTTGTACATCCGCAAGTGCCAACCTCAAGTTGTACATCCTTGCAGTGGTCCTGTAACTCGGATCTGAGTTTTGTTACCTCCGCAGTGAGACGCTGATTTTCTTCACGTACACGACGCACCTCTTCACTCTCAGTACGAGAAACGAGAAAAGTGCTTCGATAATTTCAGTGAAGGCTGCTGCAACTTCCTTAAGTTTACGTTTGTAGGTACCATTAAGGTGGCTCGACTTCGTCGCTACCTCTAGTATGAAAGCCGCAATGACCAGCAAACGTGCGTAGCTCTTCAGCTGAATACAGTGAAATATCTCTTCTACGGTCCACCATCAAGACACTATCCGCATCCGGTGTCTGTCTATTTGGCTGTGATGGCCAGTCCAATAGATTCATCTCGAAATCATACTCATCTTCGAGTGCTTTTTCCACGCGCTGCCTCTACTTTTTACGAGCGCGTCTTGATCCACAGCCACGGGTTTTTGGAGGACGACCTCTTCTTGCCGTGTGACATGTAGCATCAAGTACTGCCTCGATATCTGAGCCAGAATCGTTCTTAGCGGACTGTCGCTTGCGCCGCATACACGACACTGTACCTGAGTCCAAAGCGGACTCTATAACTCTCACGTCACCTTCATTAGTTGATTTTTTTTTATTTTTGTTTCTCCATTAAGTTCCGTTAAGTACGAATATATGGGAAAAACCAGTCCATCCAAGTAGTGCCCCCCGTACTTGGATAAGCCTAATACGCCAGAAGTGTCGGCCGGTACCCTGGCGGGACCAGCAGTAGCGACCGATCACCCCATCAGTCACGCACCCCTCGCGCTGTCTCGCCGCTTGGGTTGGGGTAATTTTTTCCTCGTAGTGTGGCCTGTAAAGGCAAGACCCTCGGTTCCACTAATGATTACGAGACATGACCGCAACCACAAGTGGAGTTCCGATGTTCCCGGCGCTGGCACATCATTGCATCTGCGTGGACTTTAGAAACTTTTAAATTTAAAAATAACTAACCTAACCTAACCGAACCTGCACTTAAATATCCAGTTACTGCGGAAGTGTTAGCACATAAATACTAAAGCACAGTACTTAATTCTTTATTTTATAATTTTCTAATACATTAATAAAAAAATAAAATTAAAAGATTTGGAAATTAAAGAAATCATTTTTTTATTTAAAAAATGTTCTCAAAACAACATACTTCTATCACAATAAAATAATTAAAAGGATTTCTTCTAGGTCCTCGTGTGCTCTCCGCCTATCCTGCTAAATGTGAGATACAGCATGAAGCTAAAAAAATATTACAAAAGTCAAAGACCTATAATATATAATAGAAATAACAGTAAAATCGTATAGTTATCTATACTTTACCTTCACAATAGATAAGATAAGAAATAATTGTGAAATATATTGATTATAGTCTCATTTTATTTTGGAATATTCCGTCCTTAGTATTGATAACTTATGTTAAACTCAATAATTATTGTAATAAAATACTAGATAACTGAAAATAAATAATAATTTAAAATTGAAATTTAAATTGAAGGTATTGCAAAATAATTTTAAAATCTGTGTAGTGTTATGAAATTTATCCTTTTGGTAAATTTATTCTGTGGATGTGGAATTTATCAATTGACAGTTTATAACTTTTGAACTTTAAAAACTAAAGTTTTTTAAAGTTATATAATTATCAATAAATATATCATTTATTAATAACTAAATGGCAAAAATAGCGGAAATACGACAATTATTCGATGCTAAAATACGAGACGGTGTCCCCGATCCGCCGGGACCTTTCGATTCTCGAGACTTGGAGAGAGTTAAAAGCGACAAATACTTATACAGAGTACTCGAACATTGTCAAAATAATGTACAATTGGCCGTAGAAATGCTATACGATATAATGGCGTGGCGTAAAACTAATGATGTCAACGAAATTACTGAAGAAACTGTTAATATGAAGTATTTGAAAGAAGGCATCTTCTTCCCACACGGTCGAGATATCGATAGCTGTTTACTATTCATTATGAAATCCAAATTGTATCAGAAAAACGAGAAAAACATTGATGAAGTTAAAAAAGTTATTATTTATTGGTTAGAGAGGATAGAAAGGGAGGAAGATGGAAAGAGAATAACTTTGTTTTTTGATATGGATGGCTGCGGCTTAAATAATATGGATATTGAAGTTATAAGGTACATGGTGACTTTATTAAAGAGTTATTACCCATTACTTGTTAATTATGTTATAGTATTTCAGTTACCGTGGATGCTATCGGCAGGCTTTAAAATTGTTAAGGGTATTTTGCCTGCTGCTGCTATAGAAAGACTTAGAATGGTCAGTAAAGATAAATTAAAAGAATTAGTAGCTCCAGAACAAGCTTTGGCTGACTGGGGTGGTAAAGACCAATATGTTTTCGAATTCATCCCTGAAAAAAGAGCAAATATTGATAAAACAAGTAAGAATGTTACTTTTGAGGATGATAATCAATCTGCAGGTGAAATGCTTCATTTAAATCCGAGTAAAACATTAATTTTTAAAACAAATAATGATTTAATAACAGCTCAACTAACTATAACCAATATAGATGAAAACCCAATCTCTTATAAAATAAGAACAACTGCCCCAGAAAAGTATACTGTGAAACCTAGTTCAGGCATCTTGTTAATTAATGCTTCGCAAAATATTCAAATTGTTGTCAGCTCCGGTTTTCAAATTAACTCCGTGGTTAAAGATCGGTTTTTAGTTGTGGCAATGAATGTATCAAGTGGTAGTATACAACCAAAGGAATTAAGTAAATTATGGAAAACCCCAAATGTTAAACCTGATGAATATAGATTAAAATGTAGTAATGGTGACCCTCAATTAAATTCACTTAGTGTAACCAGCAACAAAGATTCTCTCATAACTAAATTTAATACTTTAGAAAATAATCACAACACTTTAATGAAAAAAATGGATACCTTAAAATTGTACCACCTTATTACTATTATCTTTATTTTTCTAAATATGTTTATTACTTTTTTAATTTATTATAATAGTAAAAGTTGTTCTACATAATTTTAAATCAATATTTTTTAATATAAAACCATTGTTTGAGAATTTGTCACGGTTGTGGGATTGATTTATAATAATTTTCATTTTCTCACTTTTGTAATATAAAGTTTGTTGTTGGGTTCTGCCATATTATTGTAGGAAATTAAGTACCATAACTGATAAAGTTCTCTCCGTCTGTTTTCTAAGGGAATGGAGTACTTAACAAAAAAAAAATATAAATAAACTAATATATTTTAATTCATTACAAGATAAGAATAAAAAAGTAGATATATATTTATTGAGACGAGTTGTGTCGCAAGTTTGTGTTTTGCGCGACAAATTGCCGGCTCGATTACCGTACACTAGTGAAAATGAAATATTTAATATTTTCATTTTTGGTGACGCGGCGTTGAACTCCGTCACTCAACAAGTAATTTTCAATTAGCAACCTTTGAGTACTGTGAATTATGCATAATATATTTAGATTTATGTTATAATAAAAATAAGGGTATAAATGAATTTATTTTTTGAATTGTTATTTTATAGAAAATATATAAAAGTTGTAATTCTTGTTATTATTTTATTTATTTGTGAAAGCTATGTGTTATTGTTTTTAAGTATAGGTTCAAATGACGAACCTTGTAATATAAATAAAGGTTTTACAACCTAAATTATTATCATTTCCATGTTCTGGTAAGATGAAGCGGCGTTGAGTTCCACTTCTTACGTAAAGAGGAGGTCGGGATGTCGTCACATTAGTTTCTCTCTGCCCGCTCTAACAGAGAGATGAACTTTTACGTCACTACTATTCATTTACATTTAATTTTTTTTTCAGTAACTACTATTATTATTATTTCTCTAAAATTAGTGAACTGATTTTGGCCAAACGTTTTCTAAGTTAGTATAAAACGTAGTCTCGTTTTTTGGTTTACCGGTATGAAAATCGGTTCCCCCATACTTCCTAAGAAATCTACATCTCTGCCAGTCAGTATCAGAAGATTTTTTATTTCTTAGCTTCTTGCTGTATCCTGTACATAGCAGAGTAGGAAGAGGGATCCTGGGGACCTAGTGTTATTTTATTTATTTATTTTCATACATATCGAGTAACATATGGCTCATTTTGTTAGTATTCATAAAATCTTGATATCTATGTTAATATTTACTTCTCCATCCCACTCGAAATAGCGCAGCAATGTTTCACATAAACACAGTCTAAGCTACTAGACATCAAATTTAGCATGCTGTTGTTGCTACCCCGCAGTCTTTGTAATAAGGAGCCACATCTTTTGCGCATTGTGGCAAAGAAACAGTTAATTCCCGCCGTCGCAAACATCCCAGACGCACTACACAAGCGAGGCAGCCTCAGCAGCACCCTGAATGCGTCATTGTATTGAACGCGAAGGGCGCTATAAGATTTTTGTGAATACCTAGCCCACAGACTCGATAAATAAAAACTTGTACAGTAGGCTCTAAACAAAGTTATTTTTACACTAATCGAACAACGTGCAACGCCCAACTGACACCGACACCGACAACCCTCACTGACAACGCCCTCCGTTCTCTTTCAATTTCGGTATCGTCTTTGAGGCCTGGTGTCAAAACATGTCCAAGATATTTGCATGGTAGTTTATTTGCATGGTTGTTCTTGTTATTGTATTATTATTATTTTTTTCCTGTTTTAAACTTTTTTTGTCTGTATGGCAGGTGTAGTTGAAATAAAGTTTATATATATATATATATATATATATATATATATATATAAAATAAATATATAAATATTTAAATTGGTACACTCGTTTGAGCTTATTACCGTCAAGTAATTCATTATTACACTTTTTGTTTCATTGTAGATCAGACCGTGTCTCCTTGCATAGGACTCGCATATTGTGATGAGCTTTCTAAGGCCACAAATTGAAGCACTTAACAGTACCATATCGTTAGCATAACTTAGGTTACTGAAACAAATACCATCTATATAACAACCCAGCCTAGCACTGCTGAGCTCGCCAAGTAACTCGCTCATGTACAAGTTAAAGAGTGTTGGTGAACTCAAGCCTCCCTGTCTCACCCCGTACTCCAACCCATACGGACGTGATAAAACTCCTGCCCACCGAACATGGTTAACTTGGGTTTTGTACCAGCTCCGACGGCATATTGGCTTTCTCCATCTTTCTCCATAACACGAACACATCGTACGAAACCAAGTCAAAAGCCTTGGAAAGATCTCTAAAACAGGCATAGATTGGATTGCTTAAGACCCAAAACAGCACTTTCCGTAGACAATCAAGGTCGAAATCCAAATTGATTGTCGTGTAAGTTGATATATTTATTTAGTTGGGTATTGGGCATACTGTCCAACACCTTCGAAATAACTGTAGGCAGAGAGATTAGCCGATAGTTGGCTTTATCAGCCATATCACCTGTTTTGTTTTTCGCTATAGGTACAACGATTGTCCTCGTCATCTCGGCCGGCATAAAACTATGACTTAAACATAAGTTGTAAAAGTTAGCAAGAATTTCTGACAGACGAGGGCTAGCATATTTGAGATGCTCAATGCTGAGACCATCATGTCCTGGAGATTTGCCTTTTGTCATATGTAAGATAATTTGTACGACTTCATGTGACTTAAATTCAACCTGCATTTCCCTGTTGGCCTCACCATTAAGCAACTATAGAAAAGGCCCCCGCGGTGACTTTACATAAAAGTGGTCCATAAAAAGATTAGATATTAGTTCCGGTTCACACACGCCACTGACACTCACGGGAAGGGAAGGTCGAACATACATCCTGTTCGTAGTTTTCCAAAATCCGCGGAAGTTATTTCTAAAATGATTTATATTAATCGCTTTATATGATGATTATTTATATTAATAGAATGATTCATATTAGAATGATTTATATTGATGAGTTATAATAATCTTAAATATTTCATTTCCTCGAGTTGAAATCGAACCCACAACCCGTGGCGTTCATAGTCTCACGGCCGTGCCTATTAAGACGCTTCCGTTTCCCACTTTCCGTCGAGTTGTGGAGAAGTGCATTGCGTGTTGAGTGGCGGACTTTACGCCGCGCTTTGCCTCGTCACCACAGCGAAGAAATCAAAATATTAATGTTTAATTTCCTCGAGTGGGTAACGAATTCCGCAACCCATGGCGTTTACAGTACGCACGGCCGTGCCCCGGTGCCCTGCCTTCGAAGAGTTTTACTTTTCTATATATAAATAACCGAAAAAAAATCAAAAGTCCGATCTAATTTAAAGACAATAAAACTCACGTAACAATTTTCACAAGTAATGAAAAAATAACAAAAGAACGTTGAACGCACCTTGACCCAATGACGTTTAAATATCGTAAGTCACTTGTCAAAGCAAATAATTATTATCGGCTATTAAATTGGGAGTATCCTTTACATTTATTAATTAAATATATTTTTTAATTTGAATTCTAATATTGTGTAAAATTATCCCTTTTTTACTGTACTACATCCTTTGTGTGTTCTCTATACAAAGTGACGTTGGCGAAGTGATTAGTACTCAACAGAACAGCGATATTTAGAACAATTCTTATCTATTTCACTTTATAAAAACAAAAGAAAAACAACAAATGACGACTGCTGATCTAAAAAGCCTGTTCCAGGCGAAATTAAAAGAGAATCCCGATCACGATTTTCATAATTTGGACTTAGAAAGGACGAAAGATGAGAAATATTTGAAGAGAATCATGAAACATACAGACAATGATCCTAAATTAGCTTTGGATATGCTGTGGGATATTTGTATATGGAGAAAGAGTTCTGGTGCGAATGACATTAATGAAAGTAATATCAAAATGGACTATGTCAATGAAGGTGCTTTCTTTCCCCGTGGCAGAGACATTGATGGCTGCGTTTTGCTTATTGTCAAATCCAAAAAACATATTAAAGGAACAAAAGACTTTGAAGAAATAAAAAAAATCATTATCTATTGGTTTGATCGTATTGAACGTGAAGAGAATGGTAATAAAATAACTTTGTTCTTTGATTTAGATGGCTGTGGCTTAAATAATATGGATATGGAGTTAACTAACTATTTAATTTCCCTTTTTAAAAGCTATTACCCTTACTTTTTGAACTATATAATTATATATCAAATGCCGTGGATAATGTCGGCAGCTTTTAAAGTTATTAAATCACTACTACCAGCAAAGGGGGTGGAAAAAATGAAATTTGTGAATAAAGACACATTAAAAACATATGTATCTCCCGAACAAGCATTAGTTTGCTGGGGTGGTCAAGATACTTATGAATTTGAATTTGTATCGGAGAACCGTAATTCTGAGCATACACCCAAAAAAGTAACTTTTGCAGAACAAGGTGATAATTATTCACCAGGAGAAATGTTACGATTGACCCCAAGTAATCTAATTATATTTAAAAATGAAAATGAAGAAGTTTCTGGTCAATTTGTAATAACTAATATGGATGAGAGCGCTATCTCCTTCAAAATCAGAACAACTTCTCCTGAAAAGTTTAGAGTTCGACCCTCATCTGGTGCATTAGCGTCTGGAGGCACACAAACTATTGTAATAGTAGTTCAACCTGGAGTTCAACTACGTAATGTAACAAAAGATATGTTTTTAGTCATGTGTGTTAATATACCAAAGCTAGATTTAACTCAGAAAGAAATATCTGACATTTGGAGTAATTCAACAGGCTGTAAAGTTGATGAATATCGTCTTAAATGTCAGTTTCCTGTTAAAGATCTACCTAAGAATGGTAATTTGGAGTCTAAACATGAACGATCAGAATCTGTTGCAAATGCTTTAAACAATCTACATATGAATTATGAAATATTACACCGTCAAGTGAATAGCTTGAAAATGTATCAACTTTTAACATTTCTTCTAACTTCTGTTTCTGTTGTGTTAGGATATCTTATTTACCAAAATTCAAGCAACGAAGACAGATATTGTGAACGTATCTAGCCTTTAAATTTAGTGGTATTTGATGCCACTATCAACATGAGCACAGTTTTTTACTGTCTTGTCATCCTTTTGCTGTCTCTACACACATTAATGTATATACATTATTGTAACTTAATGTATTCTGTTCAAAGACTTCATACTCATATGGCTAAGCATTAAATTTGGATAAATAGTTATAATGTTTTTAATGTAGGGATGTTATACTTCATGATTAATTTTTTTAGATCTGGATATGGTTGGTGTTATAAGAAGAATACCTATCATATCTGTTATGATAAAAAAAAATTGTCGATAATTTTCTTTGTTTTCTGATAATTTTGCTTACATTTGCATTAATTTGGTTACAAATATTAGATTTAAAATATCTGTAAACGATTTTTTTATTTTCTGTGATTTTCTTGTGAAAGCTCTACATTATAATTTCATGTTTAAAATAAAAGCAATGTATTATAGCAATTGGCATTCCATGGATTAATGGATTACTCGTTTTACAGGGTGACAACCTTGTCAGTCAGAGCCTGGGATGCGTTACCCAAATTTTAGATTTAAGGGGTCTCTTTAAATGTGTATTAATGCTACCTCACCTGTCCGAGCATTTCCTTCTACTATAAATTATAATTAATTTCCATGGAATTGTGATGAAATTCTGTATTGTTATTTAGATATCCAGACTGAGGTAGTTTTGGGTAGTAATCCCATAAATATAAAAATAAAATTATAATAATTAATGGTAGTGGTCTAAAAAATAGTATGTAATTTAAGTTTCAGTTTTCATGACTTTAATGAATGAGTAAAGGAGATACTTTTCTTGTTTAAAAATGTGGATACTAGTGACCCAACCGCGGCTTCACTCTCCTCAAACTTATTTTATATTATTGGCAAATTATATAAAATGTTTACATAAATAGTGTTCTATGTGTTTTTCGGATGTATAAGCTATGTTATTGTTAAATTTTATTTAAATCCATTCAGTAGTGTTTCGTGAAATGGGAACAAATATCCATCCTCGCAAAACTTTCATATTTATAATATTGGCAGTAAGTAGGACATATAAATGATGATGAAAATCGTTTCTACTATAAACACTCATATTATAAAATTGAATAGTTTGCTTAGATTAAAATTGAATATTTGTTATATTATAATAATATGTTGTATAGACCATTTATCTATTAGGCTATGAATGCTTTTGATGTACCCCATTGTACATCACGCGCTCAAAGTTACTTAAGTGCACTCACAGTTAAAATATAACATTGTTTTCTACAAATAATTATTTTATGTTAATCTCAGAATTCATAGATTTATTAACAATATTTTTTAAAAAAAAATCCATTAGTGGTCTTCTTTTGTCGTTCTTATTATTGGAACTGTGTTTTAGAGCTCTCTATTAAAAAATCTAAGAAATTTAAGATGAAATTGCTTAAAAAAATATAATATTTATATAATTAATATTATAATTTTAATGACATTGAATAATGGAGGTTATGGATGACATTATCCTAGGTTCAATTTCTTTTATTGTATAACATTATATATGTAAGATACAAATAATGTATAAGTCAGGCTAGGCGCAGTGTTCGACGCCAATTCCAGTTTAATATACTAATCTTATGTTCTCAGAAACTACTTGTACGACAAATTAAAAATTATTTTTGTGTTGTACAGTCCAATTATCAGGGAAGGCTATATTATTTAATGTTAATAGTTTCTATGTAACCCGCTGTAACTGCGATCAGAGTTACCTCCCGCACTTAGAATGTGTCATACACGATGAGTAGTTATTGGCATTCGGCCATGCGGGCGAAGCCGCGGGTAAACACTTTTTTTATATAAAAAATACCATAATTTCTCGACTTCAATAAGAAAAGGCTATGTAAATAAACAAATGCGTTTTTATATGTACTTTTTTATTTATT
>DWGR01001647.1:0-15495 GCA_018247715.1 Heliconius burneyi | reverse complement strand
TTGGCGAGATTACTTGGCCTAGGTAGACATATTCATCTGTGTAGTTGATTATTTTATTGTTAATAATAATCTGTTCTTGCAATCCATTTGTCATGGCTTGAGTCTTCTCGACGTTCATAATCAATCCGACTTTGCGGCTTTCTATTTCTAGGCTGTTCATCATCGTCTGCAGTTCGTCTTTTGATGACGAAAAGATAATTAAGTCATCTGCAAATCTAAGATCATTATCATCCTCGTAAGATCATTACATAAGATATAATATAGTAAAAAGATGTAAGATAATTAAACGCTTTTATAACAGCCTCAAAATTTTCCCGTAAATATATATATGTGCGAGAAAAGAGTGAGAATAATTGACATCGAAAAGGGATCGAGCCCATAACCTTTGCTTTTTTTTCAATCGACATAAGATTTTATGTCTGACAAATTTTACACTTAAGTTATAATTACATAAATATTACTGCAAACATTGCACAGGTAACAGTTTCAAATAAAACGAATCTCATTGAAAAGTTCAGAGTTTGTTCGACATACATCCATTGAGATCTAATTATTCTAACGGCTCAATACCTTTGAATCCAATTATTTGATATCCCGGCAGCATACGACTTCACTCTTAGTCATATAATACTATGGTACCTATCTACAAGAAAACTCATCACTATTGCAACAGTGTAAGGTACATTTAAATATCTGAATTTATATAGAAAAGACCGCTGTCGGGTTTATCTCGTTCTGTGCTAGAAAGAATTTGAATTGCAAATACGATGCGATAATAAATAAGCTTTGTGCAAGAACATTTACGTAAATGGCTTTGGAATTGCTATTGAATAAAAAACTTGGCAAGCGACAGCTGCTCTAGTTTCCTCCATATCAAAAGATATTTAAAAATTGAAAATATACTAATAGATTCTATTATCAACTACCGTACACGCTTGTTATTTTTTTTATTGTATTTAGTTCATACTTTTCATAGGAACTTTGAAGACAAAAATATTCTACGTAAAATTTAATTTTTGCATTTTATTGATAGACGTAGTTTGAATGTATGTAAAAATCTTTGAAAATATGTTTTATTTTGTAAACAGATAAAATATCTATACAAATAAACAGACACTGTTCATATATTTATCAGAAAATTATTTATATTTAAATTTTTCACCGACATGTTGGATAGAATACTTACCATTCAATGCATTCACCGAGCCAGTGCCGCCCATTGTATTTCCGAATAAAGCGCTCAGAGTCTGCGACTTGCGACCCAAGTGCAAGCCCTTAGAAATGCGCATTATCGTTCGTCTCTACTGTCGAGGTGCACTCTCTTCCTTAACAAATTGCCACCTTCGAAGTACGTCTTAGAAACGAATTGTTGATGGTTTTAGACAAGATGAGATCTTTACACAGACTACATATAGACGGATTTCGTTGTTAAACCTCTTTCTTCTATTTCTGCGGCGCACAAATGATATCGTAAGTCTATACGTATACCAGGTCAATTCATTGATAAGCTAATAAGAAAAGGTTAAAAGTTATTTTAAATATATTTCTCATGAAATTGTAAGTTTTACTAGAATATGGGAACATATCTGATCTGAATGACGAAATACCAACAACCTCAAGGATTTCCATCTGTTTCAATATGTTATACGAATATGGAAACGTTATACGTTCCATCATAAAAGTCCGACCGGGAACTGGTCTGAATACTTACTTATTAAGAAAACGTATAAGAATATTAACATGGCAGGATTTGAAAGCACGTTCTCGTAGTTTTATACGTTTGCAAATACATATTTTATATATAGTGTATATAGAGTGTGTACACTTTAATAATATTAAAAAACTGAATTTAAGTAAAGCCTTGGGGTGATTTTTCTAACGATCATTCTTTCTTAATTTAAAGTTACTTACAGTAATTCATCATGCTTTCAGTGAGTTATAGTATAAAGACAATTATGCAACATCTGTTTGACAAAAAATCCAAAAGATGACCATAATAAATACAAATTTAGTCAAGATTAATGTAATTTATTTTATTACAAGAAATGTGTTTGAATAATTTAATTCTCCCATAAATCTTAAAGTTTCAAACCCGATCATAACTTGAGGATTCTACTCTCACTTGCTTATTATATTTCGTCAATAGACAATTTTAAACAAGAAGTAGATGATACAATTAATTGCTTTAATAAATAAATTTACATTTAATTTGTTATTGAAGATTTATGTTTTCAAACATTTTATTGAATAAATCTTCATATTTCTATATACGCTGCTTATTAATCATTTGTACATATTACAATAATTAAAATATTCTTAATGCATAACTTCTATGTTTAAAATTTATAAAACCTACTGTAAGCCAGTATGTCTTCGATGCTAACTTCAAATCGAAAGCGAAATTCAGTTTCAAAACTATTTCAATATTATCATCTACGTTTTCGCATAAAACAAATAAATTGGTAAGGCAAAGAGAATTTTTTAAATATTTTTACTCTTATTATTTTCATAATTGAACACTTAGTTAATCATTCAAAATAGAAACTAACTGAATAGATTTTTCTTCAATCAGATAAAATCTGAGGCCGTCGTGGCGCAGTAACAGAAGCTTGCGACTTGCTTGTCGACAGAAGCACGACGGTTGTGGATTCCATTCCATGTTGGGGAAATGGTATAAAGTCCGGAACAAGTGTATTAACGTGATGTACCTTCTGCTTACCATGCGAAACTACAAGAAATCTGTCTGCAATCTGTGTCGCAATGCTAGAAATGAATTTGGTCATATTAATTTTATCTCAAAGTAGACATTTCTACTCTCTGATCTGAATTGTAAATATCTGCATCAAGCATCACAAGCGACCTTTGTCCAAACTACATTTGCATTGAGATTAAGAAGAATTGCATCTGCTACATAAAGATGTTGTGATTTCTTTCAATTGTTTTTTTTTCAATAAAAATGACTTTGAATTAAACTTTTCTTAACAAGAACAAGGGTGAAGCTAAAAAAGAATATGGGGAACCTAATGTAAAGAAAAGGTTCCCCACGACACATACATATAGACTTACTTTAGATTTCACGTCATTGCTTAGGGGTTAAATCAAATAGGCAACTTTACAATTTACAAAGGCAATGTTCTCAATATTTATAAAGCATTGGGAAAGGCGAATGATATGATATTTAGTTTATCTACCCCAAAAACTGTGATTTGCAAACGTGACAGGTTGTGGATTCGATTCACACTCTAGGAAGTTAAATATTTAATATTTTAATTTCTACGCAAGATTTTTAAAAAAGATATGCTGAGACCGTAGCGTTTGGCGCTCTGTACTCTCTGACTACCCCGCTAGGGATACAGCGTGAAGCCAAGTTAAGTTTCTTCGCTTTGGTGTGACGGCGCTTCGCCACTCAACACTTTTCTTCTTCTGAAAACGCCTCCCAAATTTACTAAAAATGAGGTTTGGAAGTGTCTTAATGAGAACGCAGTGTTTTAGCACTAAGTTTCCGGGTAGCCTTGATTACCCTGAAAAATGCGGAATACAGCGTGACCCTGAAAATAAATAATACATTAAAATAATATATACACATTATATTACTTAGCTATTTTTTTAAATCAATAGAAGGCCTTTTTAATAAAGTTGGTTTATCTAAAAATCGGTCTCTAAGGTTACCAGTAAAGTAAATCTCAATTTATTAAACTGTTTCAAAATTTGCCTCAAGGAAAAGAAGTCCGAATCGAATCGAATTTATTGAAAAACGGTTCATCGCTTTTAAAACCCGTATCGTTGGATCCCTTTGAAGAAACAAAGCGACATAACAAAACGACCAAACCTTAATTATAACGAGTATCCTTCGAGCATTATTAAAAATAGTCTTTTATTTAAAATGCAAATATATATGAGGTTCTTAGTTATTTTATATACAATTTTTGTCTATACTACGCTATTTATAATTATTTTATGATTTTAATTTCCATTAACAGTTTTATAGGTTCAAGCTTTATCTGTAGCGGAGTACCCAAACTATATTCCAACGGTTCCTAGGTAAAGTATCGAAAATGAAAATTGCAATTTTCTTTTAACGCAATTTTGAATTACTGCCAGGGGTAGTTTTCGATGACATATACGTTTAAAAAGGGATGAATAATGGTTTTTTGGAAATTTGGGATAAAAAAAATCATTAACACTTCTTAGTATTTCAAAAATGCCATAAAAACATTTGCGAATTTTTACTTTGAATACCTTACCTAGGGACAATCGATTTATTTATTGCTAAATGATTCTGATACTTATCAAATATTTTATTTCATTAATTACATATATTGGGATACTAACCGACCCCGGGCGGCTTCACCCGCTTGAACTATATAAATATTTATTTAATATAGCGTATTTAGGGAAAATTGGTTATTTTAGTGTGGTCATCTGTGTTTGACTTGATTGAAATTAATTTGGATATGACTTGATTTTACTCGCATAAATTGGAGGTCTTTTTCTTTTTTTCGACTTCCAATACCAAAGGCTTTCATCTGATGCCACATTTGAATTTTTTCCCCCATAATCGGTTCAACGGTTGGCCGTGATTGCATCACAGACAGAGTTACTTTTCAATTTATAATATATGTATGGATCTTTGGATACGAGTATGTATCTTTTAAATAAATCGTCTTGTTTATTTTAATCTTAATTCATGTTATCATTACTTTTTCTATAAAGGAATTCTTTGGAAATCGATTAGCAGCCCCTCTGTGTTTATTGTTCTATCTTGACTAATAACCAAATAATTTTAACCCAACTTAGCTCTGAATAACACTACTGTTTCTATAGTAAAAATATTATTTGTGAAAAAATAAGCTTTATGATTTTATTTCACATTTAGGTACCTTTTTAGCATAACAAAAGACTAAGACACCACTAACTTCATTAAGGACGTGGCCTTCATCTTCATTATGGAAGTATAAAGCCTCAAAATGTTTTAGAGCTTCCTTCCTTAATTACATCCAATATTCACCATCCGCTGTCGAATTATGCAAATACGCTTAATAAATTGTGTAAAAATTCGGAAGCAATTAAAACTAAGATGCCGTCAACAGGTGTTGCTAGCACGAGACGAATGCGTATTTTGATCAATATTTATGCGAATATTACCTCGTAAAGTACCCATACTGTTGTAATAAGATTCTATTAAATCTAAAAAATAAACAATTATCAAAGAATTAGAAAACAAAAAAATCTGAAGCAATTCATTAGGAAAAAATAAAATCTTAAATCTATTATCTAAATGTTCATACCTCATAACAATTTAAGAATATAAAAATTTCTAATTTGTAAGCATAAAAAATGCAGCCTGGACTCCATCATGCAGCAGTACGATAGCATCTCAAATATAAACACGGTTATGGGTTCGAACTCTCTGCTGACTTGGAGCAATAAATAATTTTCGATTCCCCAACTTTATAAAGCAAAGTGCGGCGGTATGACAAACGTACGGTTTCTACCGTAAAACGAGAAATGAGCTATCCTCTATACTTCACTTAGGTAGAACGGACTCCTTTTAAATAAGGCAGGCCTACATTTCCACCAACAAAGAGTTTTTTTATTTTTTAATTACTTCGCTCCGCTACCTAGAATTCTGCAAGCTCATTTCAATTCTTTATGTTCGCACGATTGTTATTAGTGGAAATGCAACTATTTAGTTTACTCTTACGAGTTCAACGTTATACTTAATGGACCCGCTTCGTTCACAGTGGAAACCAGGCTTAAGGTCTTAATACTACGTACTCTCTGCCAATCACACCACGCCAAATTCTGATAAGCGTGAAGCAAGCAAGCAAGTTATCTTGATCGCCTACAAATATTTTAGTTTTTGTGTTTTGCTTATACTCGTACATATTGTAGTTGTTTACTCATTTAAGGAAACACACATCAAGTCATCATTTTATCAATACACTCAAACAGTTACTTAAACGTAACCAGCCAAAATTTTTAAATAATTGATTGAGTAAGAATAGAAATCTTACATGAATATAATTATATTCCTTTCACATTTTCGTTATTTCTATCATTAATTTAAACAACACATGTAGGATTACGAAAAATATATATTAAATCTGCATAAATAAAAACATGTATTAAATTCGAAACTCCGACCATCGTCTAGACTAAAAGTCTAGGAATATTAAAAATGACTTAGCATTTAAAAAGTCTCTTAATTGAAATATCTAGTACCCTACAAATGTTACAAAAGCTCTATAAGACTTTACGAAGCCAATATTGCGAGTTACATTATGGATAGATCGGGACCATCTTGAAACTGAAAGATGCTCATAAATACGAAAACTAAGTGACTCCTAAAACGTTTATTTCGTAATCCTGCGTCCGGAAGTCTCCCTTGGGTGATCTGATGAAACTTTATATATATAAAGATAGAAGCTACCTGAATGAGATTTGCTATCACGTCCCGGTGGAGTTGACTCATTTTAGACTCGAAGTGTTTCGATTCAAAGTTACTTGTAACATTCATTTCTCAGAGGGCACGGATCGTAAATACAATATATAAACACCGATTCAGAGTTAGCATTTGTTAATTCTATAAAGATCAAACTAATAATTAAAATAATTACTTTGTTGTAAACGTTTTACTAAATTGTAAAGATTCTTGATTTTTTTTCGTCTTCACGCTGTCACCCCCACACGGCAGAGTAGGCAGAGGGAACCTAGTGTTGAGTAACTCCGTTCCTTACTTTCCGCCGAATTCTGGTTGCATTGTGTGCTGAGTGGCGGAACTCAACGACGCGTTTTGATTCAACACCATAGCGAAGAAATGAAAATATACATTTAAATAAATATTTTATTACCACAAGTGGGGGCCTTTCGAGTTTACAGTCACATTTTGTGCCCCTGCGCAACGAATGGCCTGGACGCTTTTAGTATTTATATAATAAAAATACAAATAAAGTAAAAACACGACGGTTGTGTGTTCGATTCTTATTCGAGAATAATTTGAATCAAACTCGATGAGATAGAGATATAGATAGACATTCTTAACACTCTCTATAGCTGGGAAATAAAAAAAATTGTACCAAGTGGGGATCAAATGTCAAAACTGTTTTACCACGTTTATAATTAAACGATATACTAATGACCCGAGATGGCCTCATGTAAATATAAAAAACCGAATAAGTACGAACCGGACTCGCCCACAGAGACTCAGAAGCTGATGCAATAAGCTTGCCTTATAGTTATTATAATCTTTTTCTATGAAATACGTGCAAATTATTCGATTTTTATTATTTAACACTCTCAAGTTATCTTGACAGACGGACACATGGATAACAAAGTGATCCTATAAGGGTTCCGTTTTTATATTTTGTGGTACGGAACTCTAAAAATAAAGAATAACATATTCATCTCATATTGGTGTTTAATTCATTTAAAAAAATACCTAAATGATAATTGAAACCGAAAACACTATACAAAAGTATTTTAATCAATAAGATACCTAGGGTTAATAAAAATAGGCCACAGAAAGTTAATTAATATCGTAACCTTAATACAAAGGGATACAAATCATTTTATCTTCTATCCGATTTTATATATATTATTTCGACGTAAGCCTCGAAATTAATCAATAAGGTTCAATTTTGGGTTTATCTGATTACGGAAATGATTAGGGAGATTAAATGAATGGTTTTTAAAATTACATAACACGAACGTTAGCGTCGACAGGAAACAAGCAATTTTAAAATTGATTCTGGCAAAATTAAATTTCTATTATCACGATTACGCTTGTTTATATAATTTAATGAAACTTAATTAGATCTCCTACATGTTAAAATTGTAAGTTTACTTTTAAATGTAATTGAATTTTCCTAGCTTAGTTGTTAATTATACAGATAAGATAGATTCACCATTATAAAGCTGTTATAGTATAAAGGAACAAGTATACATAAAGGTAACATAATGAATTAACTGTGTATTGTATAGTTAAAAAAACAGATTAAATGCGAGTCAGACTCGCCCACTAAGTCTTTCATACCAAGGAATTGTAGGGCAACGGAAGGACAAATTATAAATTTAGACAAACTTAAGCTCTCGTTCATCTGTTCTCATTTTTTTCTGCCATGATACCTACAAATTTTCCATTTTTAGGATTTCTAGTTATGTATTTCCCGTAGGGTAGTACCGTATAAGTTTTGCCTGCGCAGCGAATTTTATCCAAAATGCATAAAAATCGATGCATGAATCATGTACGCCAAGACAATAGTCAATAACATAAAGAAATTCAAAGTGGAATCATTGAATATTGTACTTCGAACTATAAATAAGACTGTTGTGGGTTCGATCTAACTCGGGGAATTTTATTTTTTTATTTTTCCCCTCTCATTGGAAGACAAAACAATAATAGAAGGCAATATTGTTATGGGGAAAAAAAGTGGGGAACACTTTTTTAATATTTTTATGTCCTATCATAGGTCATAGGTACCATCACCATAGGTTCCATATGTACCCTGCTATGCGGAAAAAAGCGTAAAGCAATGAAATAAGTAACGTTTATGAAAAAATATTTTAATTATAAGTAACTATTTCCTTAATACACAAGTATTATTTGTATAAAGCAGCACAAGACTGTGTCACGCAGAAAAGTGGAAAAGTTATTAAAATGGAAAATTCCTTAAATTGCTCAAATTGTCAATTATGTGCGTCAAAAGCAGTCAACAGTCATTCAAGAAAATTTGAAATGTAAAGTGTATAGAAATTTGCGTTTACAGGTACATATGTATAAAATAATTTTGTAAAATTATTAATTACTTGCCAGTACAGTTTTTAATTGCGATTTACAATTATTTTCTTTCACATCTACTTTTTGAAGTGAGTATGTAATAAATCAAAAGTGTCGAAATTTAGTATGAAATCGTTCGATTCATATTCATTGCTTAATGCCTATAAAAATACACCTGTAACAATACTCCAAATCGCTTCAATTTTCCGTCCTCTTTGAATAATTTTAACTTTGAACAAATCTGCTTAAGTAAAATATGGGCACAAGCTTCTAAATTGAACTGAACTCGGAAAAGTTTTGTTAAATTTAATCGTTACCGACAATCCAAGCACTGCAGCCCTTATTGTTTTAAGAGAAAGTTATTCAAGTCCGAATTATTCAAGATCATTGTTCGCACTTGTGTTAAATTTTCTATATTTTTTTCTTTTTACTTTTTACTTTTTTCTTTTAATCTTCCGGATTACAGGAGAAAGTCAGAAATAATATTATAATGAATTCATTTCCCTACTTCGATGTAATATACATAGCGGAATATGTACACACGACACAACAAAGTATGACTTTTTTGAGTTTTCTTAAACGAACAATAATCTAGGAATAATTAACGAAAAATAATAATGAGGCCGTCGTGGCTCAGCGGCACAAGTGTGTGACTGCAAAATCGACTGGTTGTGGGTTCGATCCCCAGAAGAAGTAAAATTTACGTTTATATTTCCATTTTCTTCGCTCTGGTGTTGAGGCAAAGCGCGGCGTTGAGTTCTAGTTCCAGTCAACACGCAATGCCTCCAGAACTCGGCAGAAAGTGGGCAACGGAGTGACTTGACACTAGGTTCCCTATGTCTGCCCTGCTGTGTGCGGGATACAGTTCTAGTTTTCTAGTGGGGATCGAAGCCACAACCGTCGCGTTACAGTCACCCCCTTGTGCCGCTGCGCAACAACCACCTCTACATTTAACAATAATAAAATAAGTGTTCATTGATTATTTCTAAAAATAACAATAACAAAAAAAATCATAACCAATCTATGCATATTTTATACTACAAAAGTAGATAAAAATTTGGATGACAAAAGACATTAAGGAAACTCTTGAAGTGAACTTTGCAAAATTTGCTAATTATTCGAAACTTCTGCGATTTCTTCTGGTGAAGTTCAGTTCAAGCATATTCTTTCAGTCTGCATTACCCGGAATATGAATGAGAAAAGAGGACAATTCTTTAATATGTATATATATATATATATATAATAGACGCCATCATAAACATGTGTGACAGGATCTGACTTTCTGTTTATGAATTCAAGCCTCAATTAAGGAACATTCAAAATCAATCAATGATGCCAGTCGTGGCGCGAGGGCACAAAGCGTCACTGTAAACGTGACTGGTTGTGAGGTCGATTCCCACTCGAGAAAAAGAAATGTTTATTTAATTATTATTTTCCTCGAGTGGGTTTTCTTTTAATAATATTTCCATTTCTTCGCTCTGGTGTCAAGATAAATTGAGTTTTGCTCATCAACATGTAATATTTACAGAATTCGGCGGAAAATCGGGAACGGAGTGCCTTAACACTAGGTTCCATCTGACCACCCTGGTGTGTGATACAGCGTGAAATTGATTTAAGATTTTTATTTTTTAATTCAAAAACAATTAATATTTGAAAATCTTGTAACATTTTTTAAACAATCTGTTGCCGTCCTTTACTTGCAGAACTGCACTTGTGTCCGTAACAATTCAATAGTTCTTTTGCATGATTGTCCTGACAAAGCAAAACAATCAGAATTCAATTTTTCTTTTAATTAAATATATGATTTTACTAAGCCGCAAAATATTATGCGGTCTTGAGTTTCGCCACTCAAAGTATGTTATAGTTCTCGAAAGAAAAGGGAAGAACGAAGTACTTTACTAGATTTTTTATGCTACCCGCAAGTACGTATGAGATGCATAAAGCTGAAAAAAAAATTTTATCGACAATTGACTGTTAACAGAAGCCTATTATTGATCAAATCAAAATTTGTAACATTTGAATTTTAAGTTTTATCTCAAATTTCAAGTTTTTAACATAATGTTACTATAAATTAAATTATTATATTCCTTTAATAGCACCGGTGCATGTGCAAGGCATCATAATGTATTACAACGATATATCAAGACTGCAGCAGTCATTAGTTTAACTGAGGGTGGCCGCAAGGTGCTATTAAGATCTAAGGGAAGTTAGGATCTCAACAAGCGTAATATGGTTATCTATCCCAACATATTCCGTAATAACAGCAAAATATTATAAGCTTGAAATATATATATATATATATATATATATATATATATATATATAATTCGGAAATTAAATATAATATTGATATAAAAAATAAATAAAAGAAATGTAACAAACATTTCCATTTATTGATCCACCAAAACAATCAAACTCTTAAGACATAGTAAGCCACTCAATTTCAGAAAATGGTATTATCGAGATATATTCAGAGATAAATTCGCTTTTGGATGCGAGTGATGTAATCCTCAATATATCTAAGGATTTCCAGCACGGATCATCTTATTCGTTCATTTTGTAAAAGTAAAATAAAACTGGAAATGTGTTACCAATGCGGGCGGCATCATGTCGGGCACGCTCTTTTCAATTTGAAATAAACTTAAATTGAATCGTTCTATTTGCCGTTAGCGAAAATTTCTAAGATGTGAAAATTATATACAGATGAAAACGATTTATCTTCGTGAAAATATCAAGGAAAATGTATAATTGATTGTATTTAATGACGCCATCTTGTCGTATTTTACTAAACATCAATTTTAAAATTTAATCATTTTCTCTGAATGACAGATGTTATAGAAATGTTTGTAATTTATAATAACAAACAGAAATGTTTGTTATTTATAATAACAAACGAATATATAAAATTGCTTACACTCATGTCTACAAAGTATAAGGGCCAAATATTTTTTGTTCTTTACACTTTCAACATCACCATAAAAAGATAAAATACTATAATTAATTAACAGCTACTCATTGTTAGCTACTCATTACAAAAAAAAATAAGACAGCATCTAAATTGGCAAAAAGATGTCAACTTAACTTAAGCTTTATAAAACTTCCAAAGAAACCCCTAACAATCTGTACGTTGTGTGGCGAACGGTAAAGATAATATTATTAAATTAATATTTACCTTTAATCAGCTCTATATTGTAAGGAACATTTTATTTTCAGATAAAAAAGTAAACTTAGAAAAAACATATCTTAGCGTCGTGGTGAACGAATTTATCATCAATATTATGATGATAAATTCGTTCGGCACGACGCACGTAAATATTTACATGCTTTAACTATGGACTATGGAAGACTAAAATCCATTTCTATTGCGTCACTAGACAAGAATAATTTTGATCTCTTAATGAAACGTCTGAAGAAAAAATTTACTCTACGTAAATAAATAGTTATTATAAAACTTCTTAGCAATAATATCGTGAAATAAATATACAGTAATACATGACTTCAAATTTCAAACTTTCCTCAAGCGAAACCGATAAAAGATAGAAACGTAAAACAGATGTAAATAATGCAATGTGCCCTCCATTAGACGCTTCTGTCGTCGACAAAGTACCACTCGTATGCATGCGCTTTACCTCTGCTCTTATAATATTGTATGAAATATAAAACCAGTTTTACTTGGTGATAACAAATGTTATGTAACGATGTAGGTATGGATGTCTCGATGCGTTGTATATCTAACAATATTGGCTATGAGTGTGAGAAGTGATTTATCTATCCACAATATGCAGTTTTATGATGGTATCTTGGTTACATTGATGATGTGCTAGTAGAGATGCTGCAAGTTTAGAGAGAAGAATGATAAAAAGATGAATGCTGTGGAGAGGCGATCGCTTCGTAAGATATAGCTAACTGAATCTGACATAAAGAGAAACTGAATGGCTGAATGTCAAACGTATTTAGAATGAAGGAGAAAAAGATGGAAAAAGATTTATGATGTAAAAATAAGAAGAGTCTGGGAAAAACCTCATTTGATTTTCGATAACACAATGTTGATGATTTTGCGGGATGTTCACGTAAAAAGTATGAAGTTGAAATAGAGACCGTAACGTTTTGTGCTTAGTTCTCACTGGCTACTCCGGTAGAGAAATAAGCGTAAAGCTAAAAGTATAAGATATCTTATATAAAGGATATCAAATGATGAATAAATAAATGTAAATTATAAGAATTTATTAATAAAGTTTAAATATAGTTATACTTTTTAATAAGTTGTTATTTTAATAAGTAACCGATTAACAATGTTAATCCGTATAACATTTTTTTTTTCGTTACTACCCGAAGAGTAAGTACGATTTTGATTAAAGCACAAAAGAAGGTAATTAAAATGTTCTATATATTGACTATAAAGAACGAAACCGCAAATGTGTGTACGTGATAAGGTTTTATAAGAAAGCAGCGCCATTTTATGTCTATTGTCCCCGTTGAAACGCAAGTGTTATATTGTATCATATTTCCATTGTACTTATCACACAATAGGGTTGGATAATATAAAAATTTTATTAGAGAGTTCTGAGGTGTGAAATATGCGAGGTCATCCTTTAGGTAAAAATTTTGGGAGGGCGAATATAAACTTCTTTATATTCGCTCTATGTTCGAATATTAACCAGACATTAAAAATAGCTTAACCCCGTAATTCGTTTGGCTTATTTAATAATTTTAAGTCCATATCATTTTCCACTTTGTGCTTGTCGAAGATTTAATTTAAAATGTCCGAAACGAAGAAAAAGCCGTCATTCTCTTTTTATCATTTTTTACTTTTCGATAATTATACATAATAGTTCTTCAAAATATCCAGTGTGACAAATTTATTCAAAGGATCAATATTTTTCTTAGATCAATCTGTACTTTTTTCATTCACATTTCATGTATATTCTTCATATTATGCTACTGCAGTAGTACCATTTATTCTTTGCTTATTGATGCGGTTATTGATGTGATGACTCCACTTATATTCGACAATAATCCTATGTTTGATTATAATATTTTAACGTTTAAATACTATACTTATTATAAATATTCTTTACGTCTTAATAATTTTAATTACTTTTTTTATTTATTATCCTTTTAACGCTTACGAAATTTATTTCTTTTATATTTATTAACTTATTCTATTAAATATTCAGTAATTAAATCATGTTTACTAAAATATTCAAGCACCAAAGCTTACTTATCGGTGCAGAGTTAGGTACCGACTATTTGCAATTCAGATCTGCTCCACGGTAAAACGAACAAAACTACGTCCGACGCTGGCCTCGTCTGTAAATCAAGGAAATGTCAACGCTACTTCTTTTGTTCCAACGCAACGGTTAAAAAATAATATTAAAATAAAGTTTCTCTAAGAAGCGAGAGTAAGTATAAGTACGATTTATTTGAATATTTTATGAATTTAAGCACAGGCTTGATAGATACGAAAAAAATATTATAGTTTATGTTATAGAAGAATATATTTGGATGAAAGCTAAATGCCCATATAATATATAGTTGCGTAAACTCTAAGTTGCTAAATATATTAATTTATCCAAAGAAAATTTTAAAATATGATAATAGAAGAAAGCATTTTTGATCACCACCAGCGTTTAAACTTAAGACAACTCTTCCTTGTTTAATTTGAAAGCGTCTTGTCTGATACTCTAAAAGTTAACTTAAAACTTTAATAACTCTGAATAAAAAAAATATGACGTTGCTTGCTATTATGATAAATGAGCAAGAATTTCAATTAATTAGACAAGACTTTTCAAATTTTTCTCGGAAAAATATACATAATTGGTTTTATTTAAATTATATAAGCGTGTTAAGACATTATTTATATTGTGTATTAATTACTTATTATTTTCAAGTGGTTTGAGGATCTTTCACACATACCTATACTAGGAATTGGAAAGAAAACCTGGTGTTAACCAATCAATGACAATGCGTTCTTCATTTATGTTTTTAATTTAAGCATGAGAGTATAGACAAAACAAATTCAATCTCTCTCTTCTTCTCTTTCTCTCTTTATTAAAACAGCAATTAATAGACTTTCTAGAAAGCAAAAATAATAGGGTCAACTGAAATTTTAACCTTTTAATAAGCATTCGAGATGTACTCTAGAGTACCCTTGAGTATTCAGTGAAGCCTAAGTTATTACTAACATCAATGTATAGTTCATCTATTCATAACCAAAGTTTAATTAAAACTTACTCTCAGACCAACTATACAGATTATTTTAGAGGGTCTTATAGTTAAGTATTAAATTTTTTATCATTAGACTATAAAGTCTATTGTAAAGTTTTCATATACAGGTTGGAATTGAACGCACCACTTTAAATGAAACCACAGTTTTAACTACTCTATAAAAGCCTAATATAATTCAGAAAAAAAAAATTACCAAAAATGAAAAAGTTATTTTTTCAAACAAAATAAATAATAAAATAATCATTTAAAAAAAAACACCATTTGTAAAGTGTAATATTATCACTCACACACCTGTCAAAGCGGCAACGTCGCACACGCTTCATTCGAGTATTTTTGTAGTACTATGTGTATGTGTGCGTGGCACGAAATACAGGTATGGAAAAAAATCGTGAAATGAAAAAAAAATCCTACGTCCAAACTGTTGAGGCATCTTGATAAATTTTTTTAGCTCCGGGTTTGAAATATTTTACCCTATATGCAGTTTCAGT
>DWGR01001646.1:0-15500 GCA_018247715.1 Heliconius burneyi | reverse complement strand
AAACGATTATTTTATTATTTATTTTGTTTGAAAAAATAACTTTTTCATTTTTGGGAATTATTTTTTTTCTGAATTATATTAGGCTTTTATAGAGTAGTTAAAACTGTGGTTTCATTTAAAGTGGTGCTTTCAATTCCATCCTGTATGCAAACTTGTAAGTACTTATCTCTGAATATGGCAGTTCTCCTAAAATTGTTATATTTAACCAAAAAAAAATATGTTATATTTAACCAAAAAATTGTCATTTTTAAAACCAGCGTGTAAAGCTGAAATTTTGCTGAGAGATAGATATTATAATGTACGTTTATTGAAATAACATCTATGAACTACCCCAACTTATTCAAAAAAATCGAATTCGCAAGAAGTATATTAATATGGACAATGACACTTAGTGTAGAATAATAATAAGCATCTGATGGAAAATGATGCCGTGGTACATACCAGCAATGACATATGTTTGTAAAGAATTAAAATTTAATATTTTCTTACTTAACTTCATGCTGTATCACTAGTGGGAGAACGGAGCCAATCGCTATGGTCTCTATATACCTCTCACCTCAGCCAGTGCCATCAATTTCATCATACATGCCCTCCGGAGCGTCCTTTTTTAAGCGTTTTTTACAAGACCCTCCAATATCATTGATGCTTGCTGTGTTTTCGAAGGTAGAGAGCGACCTCAGTTGACCGAGCTCGCCCTCTGCCTTTGTTACCGCTCACTTTTCCTTCATAAATCTTTTTTGTTATTCCTTCATCACCGATCCGTTTCCGCACGTTCTTCTACATTCTCACCGAGAAAAGTATGATTGACCTATTACTAGTGAATCAATATCGGGGATATGACGTCCCCCTGTCTCACCCCTCGACGCAGATGGATATGTTTAGTACGCTGGTTTTGTACTTGTACCGACATCGTTGCGGCTTCATAGAGACATCTCATCACTTCGATGTATCGCCAGTCAACTTGGCAACGCTGCAAAGACTCCAGAACAGACCAGGTTTCGATGGAGTCAAAAGCCTTCTCATAGTCCACAAACGCTAAGCACAGGGGCCGATTGTACTCTTCGGTCTTTTGTACAATCTGCCGCACTGTGTGGATGTGGTCTATGGTGCTGTAACCACTTCGAAACCCGGCCTGTTCCGGAGGTTGAAACTCGTCGAATCTACGCGCGAGACGGTTCGTAATTACCCTTGAAAACAGCTTGTAGACATGACTCAGAAGCGAGATTGGACGGTAGTTTTTCAAAAAGGTCTTATCACCTTTTTTGAAAAACAGCACCAACAAGCTTCTGTTCCATGCCTTAGGAGTTCTCCCATTAAAGAGGACGGAATTGAAGAGCTGTTGCAATTGCTCAATTACTGGAGCTCCACCTGCCTTCAGGAGCTCGGTAGTAATTCCGTCCTCGCCTGGGGCTTTTCCATTTTTAAGTTGTTTAAGGGCCACCACGATCTCGTCTCGGCTGAACTCGGGCAGGTCTTCTGTGAAGTGGCGGGTTAACGTGGCTCTGCAATCCTCAGTGTCGGGTACGGGCTTAGAAGCCTGCGAAGCGTAGAGCTTGCTATAGAAGTCTTCAACTTCCGACAGTATCTCCGGTTTGGATACGACGACATTCCCATCAGATTTGGTCAGCTTAACCAGGTGGCTTCTACCCAGAATACGATAGCGGCACTATGAGATACACTTCCCTAGGATGGTACTAACGTAACTAAGTAAGAGTTAAAACTCAGGCTAACTCAGGTGTACGCATCTAGGCACCCATACTATGCTTAATGTGGACTTTTGTTACATCAGGGATCCCCAGACCTACGTTATTTTAGCTAAGTTGAAAATTTGAGGATTAATAGTCTAATAGCATTACGATAGATAAGAGTGTAGTGTACTTACTAACTTGAAAGTGGCGCCCTTTCAGAGGTAGCGCCAATTTTAGGTACACGCCCACCTACGTTAAAGTAGAAACACTCGTATTTAAATATGTTTTTAAGAATAATGTAAAGATGGACCTTTACTCTTGCCAGACGTCTTAAAGGTTGTTTAAAGTTGGAGCAAAATAACGTATTTTACTCTTGCCAGGGACTGCCTTTCTACTCAACCTACTCCATTTTGCACGATCTTAAATGCCTTGGTGTTGAGTCCATTGGCTTTCATGTTCTGACCATCGCGACATTCAACCAGCGCTGGACGTCCAAAGACATCAGGTAGTTCTCTCTCCAGGGGCTTGTATAGCAAGGCACTTGCATCCGCTTATCCGCCAAACCATCTCAGGCGATGCTCTAAATAATAAAAGAAGCGGTCGAATGATGCTCTTGTATATCAGCCCTCACCTCTGCTAGAAGGTCAGTCTGCATTGGTTCATGCAGCAACCATCACTTGATGCGAGGCCTACGTTTCTCAGCTACAGCCGGCCTGCGGGGCATAGGGATTGATCAAGTTTATGGTAACGCCCTTTATCGTTACCCTTACACGCATTAAGCGATTGCAGCAACGATCAGCTTCATGAAGCCCACTCTGAAGCTCTTCAGAAAGCACTACTGCCACACCGTTTTTACCTGAAGGTGATCCAGTGTATATGAGCCTCTTTAGCAGAGTCCGTACTTGACAAGTAATTGCGTTTCATATTAGCGGCGGATGGCGGTTTTTAAATGGAGTAAGTCTGATCTGACCTCCAAAACCCCTTCGTGGGAAAAAACCGAGGAGGCAGGAATAGGACAGATAGAAAATGGGAAGGAATAGGTTGAAGGGAAGAGTAGAAAAAATACAGGGAGAGGGTTTAAAGAAGCGGGACCAATTTTATGGACTGGATGGAGTTATAAAAAGTGGTGATTTGCGGATCCGGGGTCCCGTACCCGTGTGTCTAACGACAAATATCGGACAGACATTGGTCAGGGCACTCCCTGGTAACAAAAAAACTCAGCTTTAAGTTCACACATATTATTTATGGACTATTTCAAGACCTCTTATAAGCATCCAAACCGATCCGATAGCTCAATCATCCTTCCAGGCAGAGATTTCGCTCTACTACTTTCAGACTAGTGAATACGCAAACTGGAGGCCCTAGAAACTTGGGCTATAAGTGGCTAGTCATCAAGAAAGTAAAATACTACGAAACTGGAACTACATGCAAACTAAATGAAAATATTAGAAATATAATAATAAGTTTAATTAATATAATGTAAACTGCCCCTACAGGCTACATTAATCATTGTACTTATTTGTGTATGGGGCCTCAACCCCAAACTTCCTCTTAAGTAGGTACTGACTACTATATGTATTCTCAAGGATTAGGATTTGATCAAGGGAATTTGCACCATTTGGAGGCCCCCCAGGTCCAGAGGCCCAGGGTGGATCGATTGCGAGTTTAACCGATGACATTCGTACTACAATAATTATTTTATTTAATCTTCCCTAACTTTACATCTATGCAGGATTTTTTTGTGTAAAAAATGTCCTTAACAAAATAAATATTGAAATAGTAGATTTTCTAATGAAAATCATTAGATATTTTTGGTAAACAAAAAAACCTTCCTGGTCTTTTGCCTAATCGCCTGTGATTTACATTCATATCGCTTTACCGGTATTTTATTTCATGATCCAATGTAAGATTGAAGATGACAACACTTTTTTCAATGTCAATTGTCAAGTCAATTCTTTTATTCTTTATAAAAATTAAATGAGAAATAAACACAGAGTACATTCTATATACTATAAAGTATAAACGTTAATGTTGATATCGTACAAATAGGTATCGTGTAACCGATACAAAATACATTTGAATATGTAGATAAATTGTTAATAATAATATTATATATTGGTTTTAGAATATTTCGTTGTATATCCTTTATATTCTAATAAATAAGTCGACAGAAAAATGTCAGCTGAAAGAAATCAATAGGAAGAAATGCAAGCTAAGAAACGCTATTTTTTTTTAGTTCTGTCATGTTTCTGCCTTATATACTGCGTTATAACAGGATATACCTTAAATCATGCCAAAACACAAAAATCTCGTAGAGATGAGTTACCGTCCTTTGCAAGCTACGAAGAACTAAATGAATCACCATCTCGGCATAAGAGAAATCCTCAAACTGTTAAAAAACCATGCCGTATGCAAACATGTTTTGATTTTTCTAATTGTGGAAATGATCCGAAAGTGTACGTATATCCTACTGACGGACCTGTAAGCGCTACGTATCGTAAAGTTTTATCAGTAATTCGTGAATCAAGATATGCCACACATGATCCGACAGAAGCATGTTTGTTTATACCTGCTGTGGATACATTAGATGCTGATCCATTATCTCCAGAACACATTCCAGATGTAGCTTCAAGGTTATCACACCTTCCGTACTGGAAAAACGGCAGAAATCATTTAATTTTTAATTTATATAGTGGGACTTGGCCTGATTATGCAGAAGGGGCATTAGGCTTTGATCCTGGAGATGCTATTATTGCTAGAGCAAGTGCATCTGAAACAATTTTTCGAGATGGATTTGATATCTCTCTTCCGTTGTTTCACAAAGAACACCCAGAGCGTGGTGGTATTCCTCCTGCAGCTACAGGTAATCCTTTCCCAGCACCTCGAAAACATTTACTAGCATTCAAAGGTAAAAGATATGTGCATGGAATTGGTAGTGAAACTAGAAACTCTTTATGGCATTTACATGATGGTGATAATCTTATATTAGTGACTACCTGCAGACATGGCAAATCTTGGAAAGATTTAAGAGATGACAGATGTGATGAAGATAACAAGGAATATGATAAGTATGAATTTTAAAATTATTATTTTTTGCACAGCAGATCAATATTATTTTATCATATATATAATAATTTAATTTATGATTGAAGTAATTAAAGAAATTGTATGAACTATAAATAAAACTTTTGTGTGATTTTCCAAGTTTGTTTTTTTGGCATATATTTAACTGTAACACCTACATATAAACACAAAATTTTGGTACAATGTCATGACATTATTATTAAAAATTTTAAGATTTAGTAATAAGGTTGCTATAAGCAACCTAATTTGTTGGCCTTGTATTAAAAGTTTTATTAATTTCAATAAAATTGTTTATATTGTCAAAGCATTAAAATATTAATGGAAGCATTAATGCTCCTTTTACAGGAGCAGTATATAAAGTAAAATATTTTAAGATCATTAACAGGACATGACTTAGCATTATTGTTTTTATTTCATGATTTTTATCCATACTGTATTATATGTGATGCAGTTAGAAATAGATACCAATAACATTAACACCTACTACAAAAATACTACCAAATGTTGCCAAACTGCTAGTTTTCATTCTCAAAAAATAAAACATTAAAAGGTTGTTCTAATTTTTGCAATTACCTTTAAATGTCGCTTTGATAGATTAATATCTGTGTGCGTCATTCTAAACAAATGGTGTTTTATATAACAAACATAATTTTATTATTTATATTGTTTGAAAAAATAAGTTTTTACTTATTGACAAAATTTCTTTTGTTTCAAATGTACTAGGCTATCAAAAAGTAGTTAAAACTGTGCATTCATTAAAAGTGGTGAAGGTAAAAAAAACACTGTCTTATTTTGTTGTTTTTTGGACTTTATAAGTTGAAGTTGATAAATTTTTGTAAGTAATTAAGAAAAAATCAGCTTTACACTGTTCCAAAGCAGGGAAGGCAGAGGGAAGCTAGTGCTAAGACACTCCTTTCCCCACTTTCTGCCGAATCCTGGAGGCTTTGCGTGTTGGTAGAACTCAACACCGTGCCCTGCCTCAACACCAGAGCAAAAAAATGGAAATATAAACGCAAACCTCTAATTAAGAACAATATTTTTTACAGATATGATTATGAGCAATTATTGGCAAATTCAACTTTTTGTCTTGTGGCTCGAGGGAGACGTCTGGGATCCTATCGTTTCTTGGAGGCCCTAGCAGCTGGCTGTATTCCAGTGTTGCTGAGCAATGGCTGGAGATTACCTTTTGATGAAAGAATAGATTGGCGGCGCGCTGTAATTTGGGCTGATGAAAGACTTTTACTACAGGTATGAGAATGATGGGGTATTATACCAATCCCAAAAAGCATCCTAATTAAACTCTGAGGTCCTAAGTTTATACTTATATCTGTATTTTTATACTTATTTATTGTTTATACTCATATCTATATGTTTATACTTATATCTGTATATCTGTATTTTTAAATACATGGAATCATAATTTTAAAATATAAGTTTTGTTATAAAATAAAACTTATATTTTAAAATTATGATTAAATTATGATTCCATGTATTTAAAAATACAGATTTCAGAATACAGATTACTATACCAGGTGGAAGCGTCTGCGCCCCTTTTACGGGAGCAGCATATATTTTAAACCTGTATCTAAAAAAAATATCAAAAGTCGTCAACAGATTAGACGTAAGATCTTTTTCTTCATTTCATGACTTTCATCTATACTGTATTAATTGTGACGCAGTTATGAATAGATACTAAAAACATAAATACCTACTACAACAAAAATACTACTAAAACTTGCCGATCAGCCATTCTTCATTTACAAAAAACATACCAGAATGAGCAAGGGATATCTCCCGTTCTATTTTGCGCAATTACCTATTTTCTATAATAAACCTAAGCAACGTTTGAACGTAACCTTCACCGCCAATACCTACGACTTCGTGAATGAGCCATGTGTGGCATTGTCGCTTTGATAGGTTTTGTGTGTGTGTCATTCTTCACAAATGGCAGCTTAACAGATTCAGAAACAGCCTTTAATTATTGATTTGGGTAAAGATTTAAAATATTTTTTGTAAAATAGCTGTAATGATTGCATATTACAAAAAAATACCCAAATCGAATCGAATAATCTAAAATCGAAATCAAATTCAAAATAATTAAATGAATAGAAAATATTTAATTGAGAACTTTCTCCTTGTTTTGAAAGTCGGTAAAAAATACAGGTTTATCACAAACAAATACAGATTCAATATAAGTATAGATATAGCTTGCTTTATATTTGAAGGTAAACTTATGCCTTGAGTTCATTTAAATGCTGATAACTTTTTTTTAATGAACCGATTCTGATCAAACAAACTTAAGATGTCAAGTTGAGTTAAATCAAAGCAATGATGAAAGTTGAAGTAAATCGGTTCAGTGCTTTCGAAGAATAGCATGACCATACATACAGACAAGACAGACAGACAAGATATTAAAAAGAATATTTTTCCTTTCTATTATTCTTTTAGGTGTCCATTGCACCATTCCATTGCAGTCAAAAATACAAAATGTACAGACAAAATATTTTTACTGTTTTATTATAAGTATAGATAAGATGAGAGAAAGTAAACTTGCCATTCTGTAAATACTTATTGAGCTATCACATTTGTAAAGATTTCGATTTTTTCTCATACAAATAAATAAATTATTGAATTTTCTTTAATATTAAATGTTTAATCTAGGTTCCAGAGCTTGTTCGGTCTGTGCCTCCTGAGCGTGTTCTTGCTTTAAGACAGCAGACGCAACTATTGTGGGAACAATATTTTTCATCGATTGAAAAGATTGTCTTTACTACAATTGAGGTACTTTTGAGAATATTATAAGTATTTAATAAAAATCAACTATTAGAGAGAGAATATTATAAGTATTTAACAAATTGTAACCAATAAAATTCAGAAAGTCTCTATCCCTTTTTTCACTTATAATGGGCTTGTGTTCAACAATCAACATTTGTTTCATTTAAATTTTGGCAGATTATATTAGAGCGAATAACGGCCCATAGAATGTCGCGTCAACGCGAAGCATTGATATGGAACACATCGCCGGGTGCGCTAGGCACGCTGTCGTCGTACGGCGACTCGCGCACGCACCTGCCGCTGGGCGCAGGGGTGGCAGGTGCGTGTCCGCCCGCGCCCGACGCGCCCGCGCCGCCACCCGCGCCCCTAGCCGCGCCCGCCCCGCCCTCCGCCGCTCCGCCGCCCACGCCAGGCGATACCTTCACGGCGCTTTTGTACGTGCAGGCCACGTCGCCGGCGTTACACAAGCTACTTGCCAATATAGCTAGTAGCGAATTGTGTGAAAAGGTACATTATTCATACTCCTTCAATTTCTACCTTACTAGTCTACTAGGCCGTCGTGGCGCAGCGGCACAAAGGTGTAATGCGACAGTTGCGACGGTTCGATCCCTTCGATCCCCACTCGAGGTAGACATATTTGTTTACGTTTATATTTCCATTTCTTCGCTCTGGTGTTGAGGCAAAACGCGGCGTTGAGTTCTGCCACTCAACACGCATTTGTATACGAGTATATATAGAGATAATTATATATTTATATATTGATATGTATTTTATGTAATTATCTATGGTTTGTATATATAATTTATTTTCTATAGATACTATGTTTTATGTTTATAAATTTTAATATTATATTTTGTTTTTTTATTCTGTTTCTTTATTTTTAAATGCATTAATGGTCTCTACACCGCAACTTGCTTCTCATTCACTTCCATGGGTTGGCTGGAAGACATTTCTTATAGAGATAAGCCCGCCATTGTAAATTATCTTTACATTTTTTATTTATTTCTTTGTATTTTTATTATATGCAATAAAGAAAATACATCTTTATAAATACGTCTTTATTTTAAATATATAACATAATATTTGCTTAGTATGAGCCATCAGGCTAACATAATGTTTTGTTATCTTACCTTATTTTTATTTTATTCTCATGTCCTTGGATAATCAAAATACGTATAAAATATTTAATAATAGAAATACAAATAAATTGAATAAATATTTTTGCCCTTAACCTGTAATAGGAATGCTTACTTATTTGTTTACTTACATAATATTTGATTACTTATTTATGTTACTTGTTCTTGTTTATTATTATAAATTATTTTAAAGTATGTTCCTTAAACCATTTGAATTAGTCTGCTTATATATTTTTTTAAATCAGTTTCGTTTCAATATTTCTCAGAATTAAAACACGCTCACACAAATTGGATCATTGCATGTTGAGTCGCGGAACTCAACGTCAAGCTTTATGTTGTTACTAGACGGAGACAATGAAAATAATGCTTTTCCCCCCGAGCTAACCCCAAGCGGGAATTAAATCGACAACCGTTGCGATTTCAGTTAGAAACTGGAACTTTTAGCCGCTGCTTCACGATAGCCTTAATTAACATATTTTTTTTAGCTTCATGCTACCTAGTGCTAAGAGACTCCATATCCCAATATGAACTTTCGTTCTCTACTTTTCCCCGAATTCTTAAAGCATTGCGTGTTGAGTGGCGGAACTCAACGCTTTGCCTCTTTTCCGGAGAAGCGGGATAAAAATATTAAATATCTCATTTCTTCCGAGTGAGGATCGAAACCACAACCATCACGTCTATAGTAACAAGCTTGTGCCCTTGCTCTATGACGACCTCGTATATGTAATATACATATATTGATATTTATTGTTATTTTCTGAGGTGGTACTGGTGTGGGACAGTGAGCGTGCCGCACCTTCCTTGAAGTCGCTGGCAAGAATGGCTGGAGATCAGCGGGACCCTCTGCCTGTTGTGGTTATTGATGCCACTACTCATTATCCTGGGTAATAAATTCTATATAGTGCAATAATTACTGCCAACTAGTTTTTGTCTGTGGGTTCACTTTGGCCTCTTAGCAGTTTAGACTCTGTCCACAATAATTAGTATTAAACATCCTGTAAGGACCAACTCAAATTATTACATGTGCATATATAGGACTTAAAAATATAATTTCATAATCATAAAGATGACATCTAAATTGAACAAAGTTTTTAAACATTGTTGTAATAAAATAAATGTGTGTATAGACGATAGACTTACAAAACTATTTTTTTTATTATAGTGAAGGTGTGTCGGCAAGATGGCAGCCGTTGTGGGCGATTCCCACTGCAGCAGTGTTTTCTTTGGATGGAGACGCACCATTACTTGCAGAGGAATTGGACTTCGCGTTTCGTGTGTGGCAACATTTCCCCGAACGAATTGTCGGTTATCCTGCGCGTAATCACTTTTGGGATGAGTCAAAGGTATAAAAATGTTCATAAGACGACTTAACGATAGATATACAATCTTATCTCAATTTTTTAAATTGACAATAAAATTAAATCAGCTTCACGCTGTATCACGCACACCATCGGGTAGGCAGAGGAAACCTAGTATTACGACACTTTGTTCCCCACTTTCCGCCGAATTCTGGCATTGCGTGTTGCGTGGTGGAACTCAATGCAACGCGCTTTTGCCTTGACACCAGAGAGAAGAAATGGAAATATAAATTTAAATAAATATTTCATTTACTTTCATTTACTCGAGTGGGGATCGAACCAGTCGCACAATATAACTTAAATCAAATAAGCATTTTGAGCAGTTGGTATTCCTTTCAAAGCATATAATGTTGTTGTGTGTGCGACAGGGCGCGTGGGGCTACAGCAGCCGGTGGGGCGGCTCGTACTCGATGGTACTGGCGGGCTCGGCGCTGGTGCACCGGGCGCTGCTGGCGCAGTACGGCGGCGCGGCGCCGGCGCTGCGTGCAGCCGTGCGGCGCGCTCGCAACTGCGAGGACATCCTGCTTAACTGCGTGGCCGCACACCTCACGCGCCGCCCGCCGCTGAAGCTGGCGCAGCGCCGTCGCTACAAGCCGCAACATCACAGGTATCTTGTGACACTGCGACACCACGACCTCGATATAGTTCATACAATGAAACAAAATAAAAAGAAAATACATCATTATAGCTAATGATTTATCTAGCATCTATTCATTTACCACATCTGTTTTTTTTTAATTAATTTTTTTGTTAATTTTTTATTCTAATTTATTTTTTTAGAGTCCACAGTGTTACTCTCTCCGTGGCTATGTTGAAGAACTAGCATTTTTCTTAAACTTATAGCTCAGTTTGATTTGCTATTAGCAAATCATATTAAACATGTCACAGAAACTCCAAAAAAGTCACCACAGTTTGACTTCATCTAATAAACATTATCAAAGGAAATAAATATTGTGTACATTTGTTTGATTCAACTCCTAATGTCTCGTCAAACGTTAATCCGGAACACAATGGATTGACAGAATACAACAGAACAGAAACAACAATAGCATCATCATCTAGGGGACTATTGTAGAACTATTGGAAAAATTAACAGAGGACACTACGACTACAAGTGAATCTACAATTCTGTTGAAAAATATACTAACTTACAGTTTCACAACTTTAGTTGATTTCTTGAGGAGATTAATCTTAAGGAAGATTGATTATGTGCAACTCAGATTACAGGATCTTAAAATTAATTTTAGAGAATCGTTCAATGATCTTGAATCATTAGTGGCTGAGCAAGCCGAAATCTGAAACAAGCTTTGTGAAGAGGGAAAAAAGCGAAGTCTTTTAGTAAAAAATAGATATTGATACAGCAATAAGTGTAAGAAGTGTAAGTGAAATTTCTCGTGCTATGAAAAGCAATCTTGAACATCTCCAACTGTTAATGTCACCTTAATTTCAAATTAGAAATTCAACGTCAAGAATTTATTAAACAAGGATAATGTTGATAACGACCGTGAAAAAAGCTATAAATATTTTGGTTAAATTTTATAATACAGTTTTCAGTGGAAAGAACTTATATTTCTTTTAAGATATGTATCTAGAAAATATTACTTGGCAGTGAAAAGAAATTGAACCTAAAACCCCATTAGAATTTCTCACTTTTATCATTTCGTATGGAGAAGATGTTTTTCCAAGCCTGAAAGTGGCATTTCAAATACTCCTGACTTATCTTAGTATCAATGGTTAGCTGCGAAAGTTCAATCAACAAATCAAAACAAACAAATCTACGATCAACTATGGGACAAGATCGCCTAAGTGACCTAATATTTCAAAGTGTGGAAAGAAAATAAGTTGAAATTATCTTTTTTGACAACAGTATTAATAAATTTGCTTCATCAAAAGCTAGAAAAAATTATACATAGTAATTGTTTTTTTAGTATAATTATCATATTTTTAATAAATAAATATATAGTATCACCTTAAAGAGAATATTTAAGAAAATATATTCTTATTGTTTTAGGACTGCGTGTTTTATAAATATTTCTTTATAAATATGTATACCTATACATGATATACAATCTTAACTTAAGCCTAAGACTTTATTTATTAATTTGCGAGTATATTTTACATATAAATTATATTATGCCGTATTCGCTTGGGGGGCGCTGAATTTTGCCCCGGGCGCGAGTTAAGCTCACTACGCCACTGAGTGTAGCATTCCGTTCAGTGGCGTAGTTCACTAGGTTCCCTCTGCCTACCCTGCGTATGCGTGAAAAAAAATTTACATATTAAATGAAACTATTTGCACCGGATTAATATTTACACCGTAAATAGTTAATCCGGTAAACTAACATATATACACCGTCCGTGGACACAGGTAAACTACCCGTCACCACGGACTATTGCAAAGTGTTCGAAACGTCGGGTTTCTAAAAATATAATTATTCCAAATATACGCGATAAATATACGTGTAAATAGTTTCATTTAATAAATTATTTATTTTTTTAAATTTTAAATACCTTTTCCGTAGATCCTCATGGAGCGATCCCGAGCATTTTGTTCAACGTCAATCGTGCCTCAACACATTCGCAGCAGCGTGGGGCTACATGCCCCTAGTGCGATCCGTATTACGTCTAGACCCCATATTATTTAAAGATCCAGTATCTACATTAAGAAAAAAATATAGAAAGATGGAATTAGTTACTTCGTAATTTTACAACTACGTAATATTACGTTATATTTATAATTTATTCCAATTCTCTATAGTATGTGTACGTACTGACATACTCGTATGTATATTTTGTTACAACTATAAGACTGTAGTATTGATTGTAATCAATTCATAATTTATTTGCGATAGTGCACTGTAATATTCACTTATTATATACGAGTATAGCTTGTTCACCGAGAAAATTATATTAAATAATTACAGAGCAACTTATAAACTAATTTATTTGTTTTATTTATATGTACTTAAAACATTTGTACTTTAAAAAAGAAAATACGTAAATATATTTAAAAAAGAAAACGGATCAAGTGCGAGTTGCATTCACCCACCGAGGGTTTCTAACCAATTTTAGAATTACAGGTCAACGTCAAACTAAGTTTGTTATTAACTTTTATAAGTTGTACTTGTAAAAGTTGAAAAACTTAAGTTTGTTCATTCGACGATTGAAAAGTACTTCCAACAATATATTTGAGAAAATAATAATTATAATTTGCGGGCGTATGCACTTATTCAGTATGAAGTCAACACCAAATATAAGTGTGTAATGACGTTTTTTCTATAAATCTTCACTTTTCTGATTTTCCCTTTATTTGCATTGTAAGTTCTCACTCACAATACAAATAAAGGAACTGCCTCAATTACTGTTATGGTTCTTCATCAACCGAATTTACAGGAACTGAGTGAGACTTAATACGAAATATGTTCCAGATTCGTAATATTTTTATGTGAATGGAAATGCCTACAACACTGGACAGGTTCGACAAACTTTGATGTTCATAATATTAATACTAGAAATAGGCTTAGACTTAGTGCACCTGTGACTCGATTGCATCGAACCCGTAATTCTTTTATGGGACAATGTGTACGCTTTTACAATAGGATCCCAGATAACGTCAGAGAATTCCGGTCCTGTATCACGATTCAAAAAAATTTGTGAAAAGACGTTTGTGTGTTAAAGGTTATTACTAAATTAATGATTTTATACATGGGAATGAAATGCTCGCTCCAGCCTGTTTCAAAGGTATCATTGTCACAAATAATTAAATGTATAAAATTAATTTTAAAAAAAAAGTGCCGCTGAGTTTCTTGCGCCGGTTCTTCTCAGGTCTGAGGCATTAACTTTAGTAAACTGGTGGTAAATTATTTGACGTTCAAATAAATGAGGACAAAGCATGAGGACCCCCTGAAGGCCGTGTATGAAGTGGTTGATGACGGTGGACGAGGCGAAGCGTTTGGCGCTCCGTTCTCTCCGACTACCCCGCTAGGTATAAAGCGTGAAGTTAAATTAAGTATAAATGAATCGTGTTTAATCATGATGCATATGCGATGATTGTCTGTTCAATCATTACTCAGGGAGAAAAATATAATTTAATATTGTAACAAAAATGTAATGTTGTTTAAATTGGCTGTAAGTACATGACGGAGCGGAGGCCTCAATTCTATTTGAGATATATAATTTATTTGTGTTGTAGTATAACTCAAATTCGAAATTAGTTTAATTAATATCCATTATCCCTGGAATCCCTAATTTTATTCGTAATTCATTTTTTAGGATTGTATGACTATAATTGAGCAATTATAGCTCACATTGAATACAGTGTTAATTTCCAAGGCTTTAGATTTTTATAAAAGATTATTAGTTAACTATTTCTTTATGGCCCATTATGCTAATGTAACCAGTAATATACATACAGTTCTACGAAGTGTTATTAGGTACTGTTTATCCATTAGAGGAGGGGGCTTGTAGTGTGTTTTTTAAAAAAAATAATATGAAAATTATTCTGCTTCGACTGAAAGTAATTTGTTTTTAACATTAATGGTCTCGATTCTACTTCTACTACAAACACGACGAAGCTATATATTATCATGGTGAAAGTATACCACTTATTTTATTTCCGCGGAACCTGCAAACTACAATTTGTCATCAATATTACGTATTTTGATTGATGAGTATCCTATATACTTATTCACACTTCCAAGGTGTATTTCGCGTTTACTGATCGTATACAAAGAAATAAAACATTCATTATTTTGATAAGTTTATTTTAATAAATAAGTAATCATAATAATCGAAGTTTTTTTAATAAATATAATAGATTAATCAGTTTCACGCTAGGCTTAGGGAACCTAGTATTAAGACACTCCGTTCCCCACTTTCTGCCGAATTCTGACTCAACACCGAGCTTTTGCCTCTATGCCAGAGCGAAGAAATGAAATATAAACGTAAATAAATATTTCACTTCCTCGAGTGGGGATCGAACCCACAACCGTCGCGTTACAGTCACACCATTGTGCTGCGACGGCCTGGAAGTTTTTTAATATATAAATTAATATCAGTTAAGGGGCCTGAAATTAAGTTGAGGAGATGATCTTCTTATTAAAAATATAATCTTAAGCATATCAAATATGAGATAAAAAATAAAAATAGCATATTTTATATTATGTTAAATAAATCTTAATAAAAAAAGGTGTTCAACTGTACCAGGATATCTAAGTTCGCTTATTATACTTTCACGCCAAAACTACCTACTCAACACATTATGATGAAACTTTGCACATACGTACATTCTAAGAGGTATTAGAAAGGACATAGGATACTTTTTTAAATATACATATATATATATACAGGATGGAGCGTCGGTTTTAGGCTTTTATAGAGTAGTTAAAACTGTGGTTTCATGTAAACTGGTGCAAAATATAAAAGTTATAATATAAGAGTAAGTTTAATCAAGCGAAGCC